>JAOSBK010000009.1:9224051-9271941 GCA_027568895.1 Erythroxylum shatona | reverse complement strand
AATTGGTATTTAATTAGAATTATTTGTAATTCTAATTAAAGTTTAATTGAAATTAGAATTTAATTTTAATTAAATTATTAAAAAGTCCAAAGCTTATTATAAATAGGTTTAAGTTTTATGGAGTTAGTACTTCTTGTTTAACCATCTCTTTCAGAGTTACAGAATTCTCTCAACCTGTTTTGTAGATATCGTTAAAGGCTGGACACTTGTGCGACTACGGTGGTTGAGGCGAATCGGTTTCAGAAATGATTCGAACGATACAACAAGATAAAGATCAAGCTTCGGAATAAGATACGAATTAAGTTATCGCTTTATAATAATTTGTATTGATCATTTTATAGAATTAAATAGATCTTAATTTTTAGGAAATAAAAAATTATAAAAAATTTTGAGATTATTTTGCTGCGGTCGGGATCAAATTCTGACCCAATTTCTCAACAAAGGACTCGAACAAGTTGAGATTATGTAGACTTTGATGAACAGGAGAAGAAGTTGAGCAACAAATTCTTCGAGAAGAAGAAGAGACACACCGTTTGATATAGCCATGGATCCACTTCTATTTTAAAATAAAAATACCTAGTGAGTAATATAGATATTTTATAAACGTTAGACTTTAAGTTAGACATTTTTAAGATTCATCTCCGTTAATTTTCAATGTGGGATCTGGGATTGGTGGATCTTTCGTAAAGAAAAAAACGTGAAAGAAAAATAAACCTTTTTTAGATTATGAAAGAAAAAAGTCGCAGAATTCCGTTTGGAGGTTTTACTTTACTTAAAATTATTTTCAAATGATATTTCAAAACCTCATTATCTTTTTTCTTTTTCTTGCCAGCTTAATTTCCGGTTCCTTCAGAGAGTATCCAGAAGCTTCGTAAAACACATAAGAAAAACCCTACTAAACCCCGAAACAGCTACCCTGTTTCTGCCGTCGCTCTGTCCACTCCTCAGTCATGCACAGGCTGTCCAGGCGTTCCTTTTCTGCTTTCCTCCGAACCGGCGGTTCACGCCCCCGGGGCGTGGCTGCTGGCTCTATCTCGGGCACCACTCATGTGAGCTCTCTACTGATGCTAACTGTATTAATGGCTGTGGTGTGACCTCAACTTTACGTTTGGATAACTAGCAAGTTCTGTCCTTTATTACTTTGTTGTGGATTTGCGATTCTGATTTAATCTTTGTAGTATGTCTTACATGCATGCAGTGTTCTCTTGATTTTGAACTATTAAATCGTTCAGCTGTTTCTTAATGGTTGATGGCTTTTCTGCTCTGGCGGTGAGTTTGTAGAACCATTGTGCTAACTGCTCTGTTGGTGATTGAATTCTAAGCAGGCTGTAGATGGTGATGCCAAACTCAGATGCTATTCGGTGTTAACTACTGGGAGAACCATACGCAACAAATGTGGCTCTTTGTCTTCATTGCATTTGAATCATGGTTTGTCTTTGGGCAGCCGATACGAATCAACTGCAGCAGAATCTAATACATCATCTCCTCCTCCTCCTCCTTGTCCTTCAGTGGCTGAGAAATATGAGTATCAAGCAGAGGTCTGTGGCAGACCGTTTGCTAATTTATTCTGAATTTAAGAAATCAAATAACTTTTTATGTAAGTAAGCCTTTTCCATACGGATTTACGTTGTAACAGGTTAGTCGCCTTATGGACCTCATTGTTAATAGCTTGTACAGCAACAAAGAGGTGTTCCTCCGAGAGCTTATCAGGCATGTTCAGCTTTATGCTTTTGTTTTAATTTTGAAAAATTAATATTTTAATTTGTAACTTGATGCTGGAGCGCAAGTAAACTTTATCTCCAAGCCATTATATTTGAGTTTACATGATAATTTCGTGCATGGAGATAATGGGCTTCAAAGTTTTACAAACAATGCAATATTTGGCTGTACAAGTGTGATTGCAAGTTTTGGATCCGAAACCAACTGAAGCCTTGTTTGTGAGGGCTGAAATTTTAGGAGCTTGCAAAATACACGTAAAATTAGTCCTCTATTAATTTTCATAATTTTTGGAATTTTCTGCAATTAGTTTTAATCATTTACTTGGAAGCCAAGTCTGACAGTTGGAAACAGTGCATACGACACGTTTTTGCCTTTCCAAAATTAGTTTCCTTATTCTTTCAGACCAGACCTTTAGTATGATTCCATATTGTCTAGGTTGTTTCCTAATAGTATTAGGAGTTTTCTTTCAAATCTTTAGTATGATTCCATATTGTCTAGGTTGTTGAGTTTTCTACTATAAATAGGGATTATAAGGTGTATTTTTGTGTGTGTGATTTAGAAATAAAAGTTTGGACGTTTTGTTCACAAATTTGAAGTTGATTCCTTTGTTTTGGGTGGCTGGTGACATCCTTGAGAGCTTTATCAACAATTGTGGTGCTTGGCTTTATCAAATGTTGTGGTGTTCTCTTGGTTTTCCCTTCGATTTTCAATATTTTCCATTCATTCAAATTAACCTACTAACATCCTTTGCTTTTATTCTCCCAAGTTCAATTGGTGTGCCTAGTTTATACATTAGATTGGTATTAGAGCTCAATTATTAGGGTTTTCTTAAGGCCTAATGATCCGTAATTGAACCTCTCTCATCCAAATTTGAAAGTTTCAAGTTTGATCTTATGAGGTTTGGAGCGAATATGGTTGCAAACAATGGTGGCAATAACATTGACACCAACAAAAACAGTTATGCTTTTTTAGGGGTAATAGATTGACTTTTATATCGTAAGATTGGTGAGATTCATAATCAAATTGAGGACATCAACAATCAACTAGGTTATTGGCAGATGAAAGATGCTAAATGGAGCAAGGTAGAACCTAAGAACGATCACGTGAAAGATCTAGCAAGGACTTATGACAAGTCTGATGAGGAGCAAGAAGAAGAAAAAGAGGAGTACGAACCAGAAGAGGAACAACCAAGGTGTCCTAGACGTGGAGGTTACATGGACAAAGATCACAACTTGAAGTTTGAACTCCTCAATTTTGAAGGTAAGCGTGATCCTGAAGTTGCCTTAGATTGGATTCATAGAGCTAATCGTATGTTTAAGTATAAAGCCTTTACGGACCAGGAAAGTTTTAATTATGCTATCCTTAAGCTAACCGGCTTAGCGGGAATTTGGTATGATGAAACGCAGTGTGAGGCGATAAGAAGGCAAGGAAGAAGATTTAAGACCTGGACTCGTTTAAAATATGAGATCAAAGCTAAATATGTTCTCGATAATTTTGGGCAAGAGAATTATGTAAAGGCAACAACTTTGAAGCAAACTTGCTCTGTTAATGAGTATACTGATGAATTTGAGAAGTTAACAATGTTGAGTCGTATCAAGGAGGATCCATATTAGAAGATGGCTCAATTTTTGGAGGGATTGAGTTTGAAAGTCAAGGATAAGGTGGAATTACAACCTTATTATAACTATAATGAGTTGTGTAAACTTGCTTTGCGTGCTAAACAAGAAATTAACAGACAACTTGATTGGAGGGCATTTTCACAACGGAAGAATCCTATGATGCGTTCTATTTTTTTCTCTTCGAGTTCTAGAGTTGATTCAAATGAGAAGCAGCAAGATGGGAAAGGATGAACATGAGATAACTTGATAAGAACAAGAGGCAATGCTTTAAATGTCATGGGTACGAGCATATTCAATATGAATGTCCTACAAACAAAATCATGACAATTCACGAGTGTCAAGAGATCGATGCTTTGCTGAATGCTTTGTCCTTAGAGGAGGGCAAAAAGGAGTTAGATATAGATTACGAGGGAAGAGTGGAGGATATGGTTGAAGGCGACGAGGAAGGACCTAGTCTTATGATTCAATGTGTTTTGAAGGCTGTTCCTTCTCCAAGCGAGTCCCAACATGAGCAATTGTTCCATACAAGATGGAAGGTGCAAGGAAGGCTATGTAATGTGATCATTGACAGTGGTTCTTGTACCAATGTAGCTTCTATAGTGCTCATGGATAAACTAAACTTGTCTACTTCCAAACATTCAAGACCTTACACAATTTGATGGCTTAATAAAGGGATTGATTTGAAGGTGACAAAGAATGTGCTTGTTTCCTTTTCAATTGCGAATAAGTATCATGATCAAGCACTTTGTGATGTGATTCTAATGGATGCATGTCATATCTAATTAGGACATCCATGGCAATATGATCGAAAAGCTCAACATGATGGAGTCTCTAATTGCTACACTGTTGAGAAGGATGGGAAAAGACTTGTGCTTGCGTCTTCATCTCCTTCTAGAGTATGCGAACTGAACATGGAGCAATCCAAAAGGGAGAATTTGATTGTTGGGAAGAGTGGGATTATTCGAGAATTTGCTGAATTGCAAGTAGTATATGCATTAGTTTCAAAGGAGGTCAGATGGTTGATTCTTACCCATTGAAACTCAAGCCTCTTCTGGATGAGTATGCTGATGTGTTTCCCAATGATTTGCCTTTGGGTTTGCCTCCCATTAGAGGGATCAAACATCAAATAGACTTGATTCTAGGTACACCTTTGTCAAACGAGCCCACATATAGGTGTAATCTAGAAGAATCGAAGGAGCTTCAATGACAAATCAATGAGCTTATAGAGTGTGGATAATTGCGTGAAAGCATGTCACCATGTGTTGTACCAGCTCTTCTTGTGTCAAAGAAAGATGGTTCGTGGTGGATGTGTATTGATAGTTGAATTGCTTTCCCATGCCTCGTCTAGATGACATGTTGGATGAGCTCCTTAGTGCTCAAGCGTTTTTGAAGATAAGGAGTGGTTACCACTAGATTTGAATGAGAGAAGGTGATGAGTGGAAGGCCGCTTTGAAGACTAAGTATGGCTTGTACGAACGGTTAGTAATGCCCTTGGCAAATTTATTGTTGTGTACTTGGATGATATTTTGGTTTAAAGTAAGAGTGATGAGGATCATATGTTGCACTTAAGAATGCATTTTGACGTGTTGAGAAAGGAGAAGTTATATTGGGAAGATTGAGAAGTGTACTTTCATGGTAGATAGTGCCATATTCCTTGGATACGTTGTGAAGGATGGTATTTCTATTGATAACTTGAAAATTGATGTTATTAAATCATGGCCAACTCCTAAATTTGTTAGTGAAGTGCGTAGTTTCATGGATTGGCTTCTTTTTATTGGAGATTTGTGAAGAACTTTAGTTCTATTGTGGCACCGATTACCGAAAGTATGAAGAAAGGAAATTCGAATGGAGTGATTCTGCACAAAAGGCATTTGAATTGATTAAAGTGAAGTTGTGTTTTGCTCCTATATTAGCTCTTTGTAGTTTAACGAGCTAATTGAAGTAGAATGTGATGCTAGTGGAGTCAGAATTGGGGCTATACTTGTTAAACAAAAATGTTCTATTGCTTATTTTAGTGGGAAACTTAATGGATCTAAACTGAATTACTCTACTTATGATAAAGAGTTATATGTGATCGTTCAGGATCTTAGTCATTGGAGTCATTATTTGTGACCTAAGCCTTTCACGTTGCGTAGTGACCATGAAGCATTAAGGCATATTAATGGGCAACAAAAACTTAATCCACGTTATGCTATGTGGGTCGAGTTTCTACAATCCTCTACTTTCTCATAGAAGTATAGGGATGGATGCTCTAATGTCGTAGCTGATGTGTTGTCGAGGAGGTATTCTATGCTTGCAATACTTAATTCAAGGCTCATTGGCTTTGAAATCATCAAGAATTCTTATGCAGGGGATGAATACTTTGTTGAATTATTTGAATTTTGCAAAAATGGTCCACATGATCAGTTCGTAATTCAAGATGGTTTTCTCTTCAAAGGGAATAAATTTTGTGTTCCCAAGGGCACTTTTCGTGACTTATTGATTCACAAAGCTCATGGTGGTGGTCTTGCTGGTCATTTTGGTATTTAGAAGACTTATGGCATTCTTCAAGAACACTTCTATTGGCCTCGTATGCTTGGCGATGTGCAATCTATTGTTAATCAATGTGGTATTTGCCAAAGAGCAAAAAGTACTTTTTACCAAGGACTTTACATACCTCTTCTTGTTCCAAAATTACCATGGGAGGATATTAGTATGTATTTCATTGTTGGATTACCTCACACACAGCATGGTAAGGATGTAGTTATGGTTGATGTAGATCATTTCTCAAAAATGGCTCACTTTGTTGCATGTCATAAAAATGCATCTCATACTGATTTGTACTTTAAAGAGATTATTCGTCTTCATGGGGTACAAAGAAGCATTATTTCTAATCAAGATTAGAAGTTTTTGAGTCATTTTTGGCGGACATTGTGGAAATTACTTAGAACAAAGCTATTTGTTTAGCTCTACACAACATCTGCAAACAGATGGCCAAATTGAAGTTACAAATTGCACTCTCGGTGCCTTGCTTCATGCATTGGTGAGTAAAACCACCAAAGATTGGGATTTAAAACTTGCCCGTGCTGAATTTACGTATAATAGATCTCCAACTCGTGCTATTAGAGTATCTCCTTTTGAAGCTATTTATGGCGTGAATCTTTGGGTCCCTGTGAATTTACTTCCTATTTAAAAGAAAGACCTGGTGAGTTATAGATGCAAAGGACAAGGAAGAGACAATGAAGAAGCTTCATGAGCAGATTCGCCCAAAGATAGAGAAGATTAATGAGAGTTACAAGGTCCATGCTAATTGTTTCGCAAGCAACCAAGCTTTCATCCTGGTGATGTGGTTTGGATTCATCTTCGCAAGGAAAGATTTCCAAGCAAAAGGAAGAGTAAGCTTATGTCCTGTGTTGATGGACCATTCAAAGTGCTTGAACGAATTGAAGAGTGCATACAAGATTGATCTTCCACGAGATTATGGAGTTTCTGCTACATTCAATGTTGGTGATTTGTCTCCTTACTTGAACGACAAAGATTTGAGGGCAAGGAGTAGATTTGGGGAAATGTTTTCTCTATTCTGAAGAATTAATACCAAAGAGTAGATGAGCCAAGCAAGGGGAAAAAGTCCACAATTGCTATGTAGGACTTTGAAGCATCGATATAATGTAAGTCTTGAGCCAAAGAGGTACCAGAGACGTACTTAAGACCTTAACCGTAGCCAACACAACCACCAAAAGAGCTCGTTTTTGCTGAGTATTGAAACGAATATTTTTTTTTAATTAACAGATATCATTATAAAAACATATATACAGTCTTAGAGTACAAAAAGTCTAGGATTATCCAAAAGATCTAGGTTACAGAGAGTTATGGTTCCTAGTAACCGTCTACATCTTGAAACCAAAGGGACACTTGTGAGACCACTTAATCCAGTATTTCTCCAATCCCCATCTACTCTTCATGCTGCTTGTCAGATTTGTAGCTATTCCTCTTGCTAACATGGCCAATCTGCAATGGAGGAAAATGTACTGAAAAACCAATTCACTGCTTCTACTTTCTTGTTTGCAAACTCTGCAATTATGCTCTTTTCATATGTAGTACACCAAGGCTGCTCAACTTAACTTGATTGCTTTGAGATTAGCTGCATTATGTACTCTAAGTTTCTCCAGCCAAGTAATAGTTTCACTCCAAGAATCTATTGGTCTATCCTTGTTGAGAATAAGTTGCATCTGGCCCCAAACTTGTCTGGTAAACCTGTATAATCATCAGGTGGTCCAGATTCTCCAGTTTAGTATTACATAACTCACGGTTCAAAGTGTTAATGGAGAAGTTGATCTTATCTTTAGTAAGCAACCTTCCATTTCTCCCATCCATAAAATGAACAAGTGAGTTGGATTGATGTCACTATCCCATACTAAGGCTGCCCATTCCTACCTTATACACTATGTTGTTTGTGATAGTGTTTTGCAGGCTTTTTGTGCTGAACTTCCTTGAGGTATCTACTAGCCACTGAATTTCATCTTGCTCTCCTTCCTAGCATCTTAGCAACTCTTCCAGTATGAGGTTGACACTTCTCTCATTATGGAAGGGCCATATCTACTGATTATTATTAATTAACATGCTTGCTTTAGTTTCTGGATTCACTACCAATTTCAAGGACAGTTCCTTCTCCACTTTATATAGGGGACCTTTACAATGCCAATTATCATACTAAAAATATGTGCTTTCTCCATTCCCAATCTTGTGGAACACCTGATTTTAGCTATTAAGCCAAGATATCAACAAAAGAATCATACCATTTGATCCCCTTATTAGGCAAAAAATTGTAAAAAAAGAAAAACATCACGGGGGATTGTACCTTGAATCCGTTGATTCTATATGACTAGAAGTAGTAGGATTGATTCTCATAATAATAAATAAAATAAAAAATATGTTGAAAATTTTTGGGTCCAAAATAAATGTTCGATAGCAAGTTGATCGATTAATTCAAATTAATTCAATAAGAAATGGTAGTTAGCATTTGATTTCGTTGGTACCATCCAACGAATCCAATTCAATTGTTTACCTTCCTTTTTTTGCATATTTGGAATGCATCATTAGTCCATTTTCATTTTTCCTTTTGTTAATTCCATGTGTATCATGAATTAAAAAATATTCCATGTGATATATTCCATGAACTCACTTACGATGATTTTTAATGGGGACAAACGATGGGTTATATTTAATGTAAAGTGAAATTTCAGGTATTAGAAGTGTTAAAAAAGGAAGTTCAAGTTAGTTGTATTTTTTTTTCAAAATTATGAATAAAAATATTAATTTTCTCTTTTAACTTCATCTACTGTTAGAATGATTTGTTGATCTTTTACATGCAAAGCTATCGGCTTATATTCTTTTCTTGTAGTTATAAATAAAATCTAGCATCTAATGGATGGTCCTTTAATTTCTTATGAATTTTTGAAATTTTAAACTTGTGTAAAGACTGAGCATGTTTTCGCTAAAATGTGTTAATTGTTAATAAAAGAAATTAAGTTCAGCAGATAATAATCTTCCAATAATTGTTCGTCCAAATATTTAGCAATGAATTTGCACGTCTCTCTCTCATTGTTGCTCTCTCCACATAAATAGATTAAAAAAGTACAAGCTAACATTCCATGATGTGTTAATTTTGTTTCTGTAGCAATGCAAGTGATGCCTTGGACAAACTAAGATTTCTTGGTGTCACCAATTCTGAGCTCCTGAAGGACGCAATTGATTTTGACATTCGTATTCAGACTGACAAGGATAATGGAATTATAGATATCACGTAAGCTTGTTGAACTCCTTAAACAGTTGGTTCTCAATCTTTGTTTGTATTAATCATTCTCACATACTTGTTCTGTTACAGTGACTCTGGCATTGGTATGACACGACAAGAGCTTATTGATTGTCTTGGAACTATTGCCCAAAGTGGAACTGCTAAGTTTTTAAAGGCGCTAAAGGTCATACTGTGATAAACACCAATGTCATGCTCTCCTTTTTACTATTCTTCTACCCAATGTTTTCTTGTGATTAAAATTGTCTGACAGTTTTAAACAAATTGCTAACAGGATAGCAAAGATGCTAGTGGGGATAGCAATTTAATTGGTCAATTTGGTGTGGGATTTTATTCAGCTTTCCTTGTTGCAGATAGGGTATAACACTATCCTTAAAACTTATTTACCTTTTCATCTTCGTGTTATAATCGGACTTGAATATTAAAGTCACCAATTTGGTTGGGTAATTGATCTTGTTATGCAATAGGTTGTTGTCTCCACAAAAAGTCCTAAGTCTGATAAGCAATATGTATGGGAAGGAGAAGCTAATGCAAGTTCCTATACGATACGAGAAGAGACAGATCCTGAGAAACTTATCTCTAGAGGAACCCGCCTTACATTGTATCTTAAGGTTTAGATTTTTGTTTCCATTCCAACTTATAATTTTATGAAGTAGCCTATTCTACTTGCTCAATAAGCTTTGAGTCGTAAATTTTTTTTTTTTGAGAATTCTGAGTCTTAAATGTTACTTTCTTGACTTCTTGTCTATTTCAGCATGATAGTAAAGGTTTTGCAGACCCTGAGCGGATTCAAAAGCTAGTGAAGAACTATTCACAGTTTGTTTCATTCCCAATTTACATTTGGCAGGAAAAAGGATACACAAAAGAGGTAGAACTTCCTTGGTAGCTCTCGTTTCAAATATGTTGTTCAATCTTTATGCTTGATGCAATTATTGTATTCCTGGGATCACAATTTTTTTTACCTATGCAGTGCTTGTTTATTCTTTATTCTCTGTCTAATATCAGGTTGAGGTTGACGAGGATCCAACTGAGGCTAAAAAGGATGAACAAGACGGCACAACGCAGGTATCACAGACAACATTTCCATGGTTCTTCATAAATTATTGCAATGGCTTGTCTATTACTATCTTACTTCAATGCATTTTAACAGAAAAAGAAGAAAACAAAAACTGTTGTAGAGAGATACTGGGACTGGGAACTTGCTAATGAGACTCAACCAATATGGGTGAGTCAAAATAGCTAACGTTTGGTTTGTTATGTTGTTTGTTTTAATGCCCTCAGGAAGGTTCTGAGTTATCTTTTTCGTATTTGCAGCTTCGTAACCCTAAGGAGGTCTCCACGGAGGAATACAATGAGTTTTACAAGTTGACCTTCAATGAATACCTTGATCCTTTAGCATCTTCTCATTTCACTACTGAGGTAGTAACCTATGCAGATTCTATTGGCTATAGAGGGTCTCTTTATATACATTAGCATTTGATGTGTCAGTCTTGTTTGATTGATGTCAATCTCCTCAATCTGTAAGATTCTAATATCTGAACTGATGAGGGCTGGTGTTGCAGGGTGAAGTCGAATTTAGGTCTATACTTTATATTCCAGCTATTCCTTCCACAGGCAAGGATGATATTGTGAACCCGAAAACTAAAAATATTAGGCTTTATGTCAAAAGAGTCTTCATTTCAGATGATTTCGATGGAGAACTGGTGAGGAGAAATTCATTGCCTAATATCTTATAGCACTTTGTGTGGGGTTGTTCATACTCATTCTTTTCACTTCTTGTGTTAGTTCCCCCGATATCTAAGCTTTGTGAAAGGTGTTGTGGACTCAAATGATCTTCCTCTCAATGTCTCAAGAGAAATTCTTCAAGAAAGTCGAATTGTATGCATCTCCCATGTGTTAGTTTCCTCTAGCTTTACAAGAATTCTGTTACTAATTTTGTGATGACTGATCATCTCTATCTTCTGCCGTATTGTCCTTGAAGGTTCGAATCATGAGAAAGCGTCTTGTTCGGAAGGCTTTTGATATGATTTTGGGAATATCGATGAGCGAGAATAGAGAGGTATATGTTTTTTTCATACTTTATTGTGGAGCTGCGATTCTGTGGTTTCTTATTCTCTCTCCAAAGTTTTCTTTCTTATCCCTCTCTCTTCAAGTACCCAACTGTCCAAGAAAAAAGGAAAATTGAAAAAGTGTGGACGTGTACTTAGCATATTGTGACAAACTTAAATTTGTCAGGATTCTTATTAGCCTCCTGCAATGTTTGCGAGGAAATTTTGCTTCCATTGTGATCAAGAATCATTACTCCCTACTCATTAAACACATGAAACCAATTGTAGGCTTTCTCCTTTTTATTTAAATGCATCCTTTGTCTTCGTCTTTTATTATTGCAGGATTATGAGAAGTTCTGGGAAAATTTTGGCAAACACTTGAAACTGGGTTGCATTGAGGATCGTGAAAACCACAAGAGACTTGCACCATTACTTAGATTCTTCTCTTCCCAAAGTGAAGAAGAGATGATCAGCCTGGATGAGTATGTAGAGAACATGAAACCAGAGCAGAAGGACATCTATTTCATTGCATCTGACAGTCTGACCAGTGCCAAAAACACACCTTTCTTGGAGAGACTTCTTGAGAAGGATCTTGAAGTGTGTGCTTGTATTTTCAAAAGTACAATTTTCTGTTGATCAAATTGCATTGCGTGCTAATCTACCATGGCTGTTCTATTGGTACTTATATAGGTGCTGTTCTTAGTTGATCCCATTGACGAGGTTGCCATCCAGAATCTCAAAGAATACAAAGAGAAGAAGTTCGTTGACATCAGTAAGGAAGACTTGGATTTAGGTTAGTTTTTGACGACTTTGTTGGTGGAAATTTCTGTCCTGTACATCCTCTATTTCTCACTTCATATTGGTATGATACATTCACTGTTACCATCTAAAGTTTGACATAAATAATCATATTTGGCCTCCTCACTTACGGTAGCTACCTAGCTCCAAAATTGTAATGAAACTGTCTTTTGCTATTGAGTTTGAATTGGTAGAATTTTTATATTTGAACCCCTTTTATGTAGTTTGAAACTAGTTAAATGGTTTAGGGCCTGCCTGGCACATGATCGCAGTCTGCTGTGTTGAGTTCTAACGGTCTATCAATTCTATGCTCTTTGATTTTAAAACCTACGAGTAAATGGAGAAATATGTTCACGGGATGACTAAGATGAGGAATCCAGTACACCTACCAGGCCTGGTGCCTTTCTCATCTATTTCTGGCCAGTTGATTTTGATAATTTGACCTTTTCAGGTGATACTAATGAGGAAAAAGATAAGGTGATGAAACAGGAATTTGGCCAAACTTGTGACTGGATTAAGAAACGTCTTGGTGATAAAGTTGCAAGCGTACAAATCTCAAATCGCCTGAGCTCATCACCATGTGTTCTTGTATCTGGCAAATTTGGTTGGTCTGCCAATATGGAGAGGTAATGTGTCCTCGATGCCTATGAAGGTATCAGCCTCTCTCTGAGATGTACACTTAAATGACCCTGACCTTATTGTAGGCTGATGAAGGCACAAACTGTTGGTGACGTGTCTAGCTTGGAGTTCATGAGAGGCAGAAGGGTCTTCGAGATCAATCCTGAGCATGCAATCATTAAGAACTTAAATGTATGCTGCTGTAATCACTGGATAACTCCCTCTCACTTCCCTCCTCTCATCTGTTTCTTCTCGCCCCCATATGTGCACACAACTCTGAGCCATCTAAAGTATGGTTAAGATGCAAGTAGTCCAATAGGTGAATTGCGTTTGATATTGTCTGCAGGATGCATATAGGAATAATCCAGACGATGAAGATGCTCTGAGAGCTGTTGATCTTCTCTATGATGCAGCACTTGTCTCCAGTGGATTCACGGTGAGTTTATCCTAATTGCCTGACTATAACAAGAAATTGAGATAATAACTTGTTGATTGGCTCGTGGAATATTTTGTTAAGCATAACATCCTGCGGGCTGCCATTATTTATGAGCCTTTTAAATTTTGCAGCCTGAGAATCCAGCACAGCTTGGTGGAAAGATATATGAGATGATGGGCATGGCTCTGTCAGGGAAATGGTCAGGTCCTAGTGCCAGTATTCAGCATTCTGTATCTTCTCAACCTAGGGTCTCAGAAACATTAGAAGCTGAGGTTGTTGAAGCTGATACTCAGAAATGAAGAGTTAGATCGTAGAATGTTATGCCCCAAAATATACAGGCTTCCAGTTCCATTTTGGTGTTGGATGATGATGGCTGAGTTACTACTTAGAATGTGTTGACCCCTAATTTATTATAGTTATATTGTGTGAAAGTTTCTGAAATTATTGGTCCCGTCCTTATTTCAATTCAGAAAGTTCGAATGAAAAAAAAGACCCCAAGTCAGGCAAAATAATAAAAGGCAAGTAGAGTCTAGGCTCTGCCATCTATGAAAACCAAAGGCTACAACAAGAGAGAGTTGACGACTTGCTAACAAGACACGGAGTAGCAGCAGGGAACGTTATCCAAAGAACAGCCCAGAGCAGATAGACTAAAGCATGCGGTATGGATAAGGGCCTCGATGAACTATCTAGAATGAGACACGTCTCGTAAAACTCTTTTAAGGATCTATTTAATAGTCGTTGTAACGACAGAATGTGATATCGAAAGTATTAGGCAGTACCAATCTTCATGTGAATTCTATACGTCATTAAAATAATGTAATAGCTGGTATCAGGGTAGAAAGTGCAGGGATGCGGAAGTGAGACGGTTAGAGGAGGGAATGAAAATTTGGTGGAAGCGCAGATGAGGAATGAGAAGGAAATCAACGAAATGAAATCTATGGTCCAACAGCTCATGTGCAAAATTAACAAGGAAAGTGTTGAAGCAACATCAGGACATTCTAGAGACTCGAACAACTACACCATTCCTACTCGATTCAGTAAGCTAGATTTTTTGACATTCGACAGTATGGAGTTGAGAAGTTGCAGTACCCAAGATGAATTAAAGGTCAGAGTGGAGTCATGTGGAAGAAATGGCTTTGGAATGGTTGCAATTGATGGCCAGAAATATAACAGATAAGATGGGAGGAGTTTATAGCTACTTTCACACAAAGATTGGACGAAATTCTTTTTGAGGATTCTGTTATGCTTAAAAAGTTCTAAAAAGACTTAATTATCCTACTTGCAACTATACTAGTAGTTGATAACTTATGGTCATCTCTTACGGAGATGAAATTGATTAACTTAAATTAAGTTTGAATTAAAAATAAAAATAACCACAATCCATTCCTGGAGATTCTATACCAATTTTTGGGTAAAAGCTTTTAACGAAAATCATGAAATTAGATTAAAAAGTAGAGGGAATCAATTGGGAGCAAAGATAAATAGATTAATCGAAGTGGAAAAACTCTTGAGAATTAATTTCACTAATTTGATTCTCTATGTATGATTAAGGGAAAAGATTGGATTGTTGTCTTACTAAAATTAATTGACAATTAGAATAATGAACTAGTCTAATTTTTGTATCCAAGAAATTATTATCCGAATTAATTATGAAAACCCCACTATCATCTACCAATTACCACTTAACTATCAATTACCACTTAAGTTAATATATTTCTAGTTTTTAACCTAAGTGTCCATAGTTTCTCGACCCGTATTAAATCTTATCTCTCGAATCTTCATTTAACACTAAAATGATGCAAGGTTTGGTCATTCTATTACATCCATTCAGTTTAGAAATTTTAGTAATAAATAAGATAACAGATCCGTAACCTAATCATGCATATTCAACTAAATAGCTATATTAATTTTTTTTAAAAAAAAGATCAGCTCATCACGAATATCACAACATTCATCATCACTAAACACTTTAGTCGCATGTTACTTTCAAAAAAAGTATTAAAGCAATAATAAAACAGTGAATGCTGAATGACTATAAAAAAAAAACAAATAATAGTCAGCTAAACTAATAAGAGTATAAGTCAATTAATAACATATAGTAAAATGAAAGAAACAAAGCAATAGATGTGGAACAGAATAGGCAAACAAATCATCGGATGAAGAGTTATGGATATCTCCAGTTCCTCTCAAGCTTCCAGCTTTGGCTCTCGCCTTCTGCTTCAGCTTCTCACCCAGACGAATGTTCACTTAGGTTGAATGAAATTCAGCTCCTGCTCTCACTTTCGACCTCTCCCAAGCTTCCACTTCTCTATTGTTTTGCTCTTCTTCTCGACTCACTCTGTTTCCTTTATTTGTTTTTCTCTTCTCTCTCTATCTCTTTGTTACTTCTGAATGACTCTGTAGTGTCCCCAATGAAAGATGTGTCTGTAAGGTTTTTGTGTATAGCTCTCGCCTTTTGTTTGCATCCTTCCTCTTTTATTTATAGCCTGAATCTAGGTTTAGGGTTGTAGGGTTGTTACACTGTCAACCCTGCATGTGTTAGACTCAAAGTTAGTGACAAAGAATTTGCATCGGGGTGGCTTCGCATTGTGGTGACATATCAAGTCACCACCGTGACTAATATTTAAATTAAATATTAGTCATGCACGGTGGAGACTTACCGTGACTAACATTAAAAAATATTTAATTTCACACTACCTACCGTGAGGTGGTGACGCTTGTCACCATTTTTCTTTTTTTCTTTTTTATTTCTCTTTTCATGCAAAATTTATGTGACTTTCTCTTATGCAAATTCACAAAATAATTCAATTAACATTCATGCAATATCCACTCCATTTTCACTCAATTTATCTCACATTTGGATCAAAACACAATAATTTGTAACCAAAATCAAGATATGAAGGAAATTAAAAGCAACAGAAACTAGACAAAATAATTCCCCCCACTTAAACTATGCTTGTCCTTAAGCATAATAAAGAACACTAGACTGTAAAAGAACAAACAATGGAAGCAACAATTTTTTCAAATAATAGTCAAAGATATCAATGATCATTCCAATAAATACAATCGAAGAACTTGAAACTCATAATACTCCATGAACAAGCAATTCTTCATATATTTAGCCAAAATTAACAAGCACTTCAGTTCAAAGAACCATCAACAAGTGTGATAGACACTCATTTCACTCTCCATCCTCTCAAGCATTCAAAGGTAGTAAATATTTACTCATCGTTCATTTTATGTAAGGTATCTACTATAGGCTTGCTTATTAATCCAATCTTTACTGCTCATATCAAACACAAATGTCAATATGAAGGTCTTTATTTTGGTTGTAATAAGGTCGGGCTAAGGGTAGGGAAAAGGAAAATTGTAGTTTAAAACTATAGAGCTAATTGAGCATTCAAAGTAATTCAGAAAAATGAAAAATAAACCACTCAACTCTTTCTTCTCACGTAATAAAGTTAGCACTCCCTTATTTTTATATCTCTCCTCTTCTTTCATTTTTTGATCGTCTTCTTTTTCCTTTGTTTCTTTTCAATTCATTTTTTCTTTTCCATCCATTTTTTCTTTTCTTTTTCTTCTTTTCTCTTTTTTAATTATTTATTTATTCACTTAAAACAAGGAAATTAATATAAGAAAAATATAGTGAAGAGAAAATTACTACAACCATACCCATCCCTAACTCAAAAGCCAACTATAAGTTGTGATTCCCCTACACTTATTCCCTAAACCTGATTATACCTTTATAAATGCTCAATTTGCCCTTATGGTAGGTGTAATGAAGCAGATAAACAATCAAGTTCAATACTTATATTTTGAGTTTAAAGAAAAAAATGTTTCATTTAAGCTTAAGGGGGCTCACTAAGGGTGACATTATGGTGGCTTTTTAAGCTAACGGAGTAAATCTTAATTGCCTGTATGATTTCAATGTTTGCATAAGGTTGTGTGATCTTAACTAGTATTTACAAGCAAGTTTTAGAGTTCTTTAATCATGAAACAACACTCTTACCAAAGAATATTCGAAATTGGTGTTTAATATTTCAAAAAGGCTCAAGTTCTTAGCAAATGAAAGGTGTCATTAATCTATCACAATAAGCTAATATTCTTTTAACCAAAATTCAAGTTAATCAATCTAAGCATACAAATATACTCATTCACTCATATTATGCATTTGTAATCCCAATCGAGTTCATTTAATGATCATGCATCTCTAAATAATAAATGGGAAAACAAACACACAATACACAATTAATACTCCCCCTATACTTAAACATCACATTAATCTTAATGTGACACAAAAAAGTAAAAGAAAGGTCTAGGACAAAAGACAAAAATTAACATGAATAAGGATAAACATTAAAGACTAAAAGAAATTAAACTGCATGGTGGTAGTTGCATCAATGTGGTGTGGAGCATGACAATAAGCATGGCTTCCGAAATTAAGGAGTGGAGACAGTTGTGAGGAAGACAAAGAGAAGAGATTGAAAAGAAGTTCTGTGCACACAAAGAAAATATATTAAGTCAAGTTTCATTAAAAGAGATAACAAACAACTAAATTGAAAGACAAAATAGAATGGTATGGGTTGCCTTCCATTTAATGCTTCTTTAATGTCTTTTAGCTTGACACCTCAAATAGTCATTCTTGAAATGGATCACTCAAGCTAATAGATTCTACAATTTTCTTTTCAATTGCTCCTTTCAAATATGGTTTCACTCGATGGCCATTCACCTTAAATGTTTCTTTTGTTCGCGGGTTTTCCAATTCCCCTGCTCCATAGGGAAAGACCTTGATTACTTCAAATGGCCAATTCCACCTTGATTTCAACTTACTTGGAAACAAATGCAACAGAGAATTATATAACAGAACTTTCATTCCAGGTATGAGGAATGTACCTACAAGACTTTTATCATGAAGGCGTTTCATTATTTCCTTATAAATTTTAGAATTCTCATAAGCCTCACTTTGAAGTTCATCAAATTCTGAAATTTAAAGCAAACGTTCCCGTCCTCCATCATCCAAATTTAGATTCACCATCTTAAGTGCCCATAACACCTTATACTTAACCTCAATCGGTAAATGGCAGGCCTTCCCAAAAGTAAGCCGATAAGGGCTTATTCCTAAGACAGTTTTGTAAGTCATGTGATATGCCCATAATGCATCGTTTAACGTTGTTGACCAATCCTTCCATGATGGTTGCACAGTCTTTTCCAAAATCCCCTTAATCTGTTTGTAACTTGTTTCCACTTATCTAGAAGTTTGTGGATGGTACAGAGTCACCACGTTGTGAGTTATGGCATATTTCTTCATGAGCTTCTCAAAATGCTTATTGCAGAAATGACTTCCTCCATCGCTTATGATTGCATGCGAAATCCCGAACCTGCTAAAAAAATTTTCCTTAACAAATTTAACAACAACATTAGCATCATTAGTTCGGGTGGGTATTAGAAATGGTAATCAACAACAACAAGTATATATTCAAATCCACAGGATTTAGGAAACAAACCCATAAAATCAATACCCCAAACATCGAATAATTCAATAGTCAATTAGTTATTAAGGGGCATTTCATTTCTTCTACTAATATTTTCAGTTAGTTAGTATTCATCACATTTAAACCAGAAGAAATGAGCATCCTTAAATAAGGTGGGCCAATACAAACCGCTTTGAAGAATTTTAGAAACATTTTTCCTCCCTCCAAAATGGACTCTATAGTGGAGTTCATGACAAAAGGTCAAGACATTTACCTACTCGTCCTCTGGAATATACCTCTGAATGATTCATCCTTGCAGATCTGATAGAGGTATGAATCATCCCAAAAGTAGTACCTGCTTAAATGAAGGAATCCTTTCCTTTCCTGAGAAGTCATGTTAGGTCTCAAAATGCTAAATGCAAGATAATTCATGTAGTCAGCATACCAAGGCACTTTACTGACAAAAAATAACTGCCCATCAGGAAATTTCTCAGCAACTGCATAATTCTTTTGTTGTTCAAGAGTTTCTAAGTTAGGAACTATTCTAGACAAATGATTCGTGACAACGTTATCACTCCCTCTTTTATCTTTTATTTTCATATCAAACTCTTGTAACAACAAAATCCATCTAATTAACCATGGTTTTGCATGCGTTTTGATCAAAATATATCTAAGAGTTGCATGATTAGAATGGATTATGATCATTGACCCTAACAAATAAGGACTAAATTTTCTATTGCAAAAATCACAGCCAGCAATTCTTTCTCAATGGTTGTGTAATTTAGTTGTGCATCACGTAAAGTTAAGCTAGCATAATAAATCACATGCAAAGATTTCTCAAAATTTTGGCCTAAAACAGCTCCTACAGCAAAATCAAAAGCATCACACATACTTTCAAAAGGTAAAGACAAATCAGGAGCCACAATAATTGGTGTAGAGATCAATTTTTCTTTAAGAACATTAAAGGCATTCCTCAATAAAATCAAAATGGACATCTTTTGCTAATTGTTGGCATAAAGGATGACTTATCTTAGAAAAATCTTTGATAAACCTCCTATAAAATCCAGTATGTCTTAGAAAACTTTCAATACCCTTAATAGAAGTGAGTGGTGGAAGCTTTTCTATAACTTTAGTTTTAGCCTTATCAACCTCGATTCCCCTTTTTGATACAACATGACCGAGGACTGTTCCTTTTTTCACCATAAAATGACTCTTTTCCTAACTTAAAGTGAAGTTGCATTCAATACATCGTTCAAGCACATGAGTTAGCTTATTAGGCAATCATCAAAAGAGGTACCAAAGATTGAGAAACCATCCATAAATACCTTGATAAAAGTCCCTAATTATATTTGAGAAAATGGAAAAAATTTACCTTTGAAATGTTGTAAGCGCATTATAAAACCCGAATGGCATCCTCCTGAAGATGAATATCCTAAATGGACAAATGAATGTCGTCTTTGCTTAGTCCTCAGGAGCAATTGGTATCTGGTAATAACCTGAAAGGCTATCAAGAAAATATTAAGACTCATGTCTAAAAAGTTTATCTAACATTTAATCAATAAAAAGGAGAAGAAAATGGTTCTTTTTTGCTGCATTTAGTTTCTTGTAATCAATACACATTCTCCATATGGTGGTGGTCCTAGTAGGTACTAACTCATTCTTATCAATTTGAACAACAGTAATGTTGGATTTTTTTGGAACCACATGCATTGAGCTCACCCACTCACTATCCGCAATTAGATAAATCACTTCCTCATCAAGTAATTTCAAAACTTCCTTCTTAACTACCTCCTACACATTAGGATTGAGACTTCTTTGGCTCTCTCTCACTGGTTTAACCCCCTCTTCTAGGATAATCCTATGCATGCACATGGAGGGACTAATTCCCTTAATGTCACTCAAACTCCATCATATGGCCTTTTTCAATCTTTTTACCTCACTCAGAGTTCTTTCTTCTTGATCAACATCTAAAGTAGATGCAAGAATGGCTTAATATGTTTCCTTTTCACCTAAAACACATACTTCAAATTTTCAAGTAACTCTTTTATCTCTACTTTTGGTGGGGTTGCATTATTCTCTTCATTGGAGGTTGTCTCTAAGAATTTTCCAAACTCTACTCCTGCAACACTGTCTAACAACTGGCAGTACTCGTCAAACTCTTCAACAAAGTCTAACTCCCTTTTTTCTTCCTCTTGCAAGGCAAAATCAAAATCGACATCATTAATCTGATCAACAAGAGAACACTCCTCATAAACAACAATAGTAAAAATAGGTTTAACATTAAAGATAAAAAAAACTACTATTTCTCCTAAGACAGTCATGTTCAATTTCCCATCTTGCACATCAATCAACATGTTGGTGGTGGCCATAAAAGGTCTCCCAAGGAGTATGATGTGCTCCTTCTCTTGTTCCTTTATTTCTCCATATCTAAAACCACAAAGTCAACGGGCACAATCAATCCTCCAACGTTCACCAACACACCTTCCATTATTCCTTTCGGATAACGAATTGATGTATTAGTTAATTGCAAGCACATGTTGATAGGTTTTAATTGTCCTAGATCTAATTTCACATAAATAAAAAAGGCTTTAGGTTTATACTTGCTCCTAGGTCAAGCATACCCTTAACCTCCTCACTATTACCCATTGATACCTTCATGATGAAACTTTATAGATCTTTCAATTTGCGCGGTAATTGCTGCTGAAGGACTGCACTTGCTACTTTAGAAACTATCACCTTTTCATTTAGTGCAAACTTTTATTTTTCGAAGCTAAGTTCTATGAAGAATTTCATATAAGCTGGAATGTTCCTGATCACATCTAACAATGGCAGATTAATGTTAACCTTAGAAAGCATACTATAAAGACCAGAAAATTAATCATCTTATTTTGAGTCTTTAATGCGGCCTAAATATGGAATTGGCGGTCTATAAGGATCGGTTTCCCTACGCAGTCTTGGTCCTTCATCACCCTTGGTTACATGCTCAAGTTTTTTACGTCCCTAAATATGACTTGAAGAATCGTTCCCATTGCTTTCCTCGTTTTGCCCATCTTTTCCTTTAATGAGATTCTCCTCTTCTTGATTACCTACTTCAAACATGTTAGAAGGAATCTAAACATGATTATCAATCACCTTACCACTTCTTAGAATCATAACAACCTTGGCTTGTTTAGGTTAACTGGGCAGCCTTCCTTTTGATTGCCTTGCAATAGAGTAGCGACTTGCGCCACTTGGGTCTTAACCCTCTTTACAGAAGCTTCCAATGAATCAAATCTTTTATTGTTCATCTCTTGATTTTGAGCAGCCGCTTGAATGAACACATTCAGGCTTTCCTTAAAACAAGGCTTTCTCGATATGTTCTAACTTGAAGATTGCCCTTGGAACTGATCCTGCCTTTGAAAATTCTGATATGGTGGCTGGGACTGCACTGGTGGGTTACTGGATTTCCAAGAGAAATTGGGGTGGTTTCTCCAACTAGGGTTGTAGATGTTTGAATATGGGTCATTTCGTACCCTCGGTTGAAAATCATTAAGTGAATTTGCTTGTTCTTCCTCACTTGCAAAGGATTCAAAAGAATACAAACAAACATTAGCCCCATAACCAAAAGTTCCAGATATACCACATACCTCATGACTTGGAGCATCTTGAGATTGTCTCATGGTTAGCATTTTTTCACATGTTTTGTGAGCTCCGCTAATTGCATGGCCATTTCTTGATTTGAGCTCATTTCATGAACTCCAACTCTTCTCCCTCTCACACTCTTTTGTTGAGAATTGGCCCCCAACATTTTAAAGATCTCATATGTTTCTTTTGTAGTCTACTCTCCTACATCTCCTCTTGATGCATTGTCCATTGTATACTGACGTTGTTGTGTCCATCCATCATAAAAGAACTAGTTCTGCATGTGGAGTGGAAAATGATGGTATGGACACTAAATGAGTGGGAGTTTGAAGCATTCCCACACCTCATAGAATGACTCTCCCTCTACTTGAGTGAAGGTAGCTATTTTTGTCCACAACTTAGAAGTCTTTTGATGGGAATAAAAGTTTCCCATGAACTTGTTATACACCTCTTCCCATGTAGTCAATAAACTAGGTGGAAGGTCATTAGCCATGCCTTATCTCGATCCTTCAATGTGTATGGTAAGCACCTCATCCTTAGTTGATCTTCATTTAGGCCATCCAACGGAAACGTCTGGAGAGTGGTATACAATTCCTGAATGAAGTTTAAGGGTCTTCATTGGGAACCCCATAGAAAGATGGCAGCATGTTGTAGTAGATACTCTTCAACTCATAGTTTCTGGCTGCCTCTCCTAAACGAATGCATGAAGTAGCAGTACCAATTACCAGTCTGGCATACTCTTGATATTCTGGTTTGGGTTCCTCGATATTGTCGTAAAAGTCCCTTGGAAGTTCTCCTATTCAATGTATGTTGTCAATAAAGGGAGCAAGTTCACCTTCCCGAGACCTCCTCCCTCACATAAACCAAATAAAAACAACAGTGAATTAAGAAGAAAATTACTAAAATACTCAATGAAATAACACGACAAAAATGTATGCATGAATAGACAAAACAATCGATTGAGCAATCAAAATCACTTTAGCAAACAAAAACAATCAAAATTAATTCTAGTTCAAAATGCTAAACACCTCCCTAGCTATGGCACCAAAAAACTTGTTATGCCCAAAAAGTTCTAAAAAGACGTGGACTATCGTACTCACAAGTATACGAGGTAATTGTACTTGATAACCCTGTGTCTGTCTCCCACGGAGGTAAAATTGGTCAACTTAAATTAAGTTTGAATTAAAAATAAATATAACAACAATGCATTCCTAGACATTGTATCCCGACTTTTGAGTGAGAGTTTTTAAGAAAAATTACGAAATTAAATTGAAAAGTAGAAGGAATCAATTAGGTGTAAAGAAAAATAGATTAATTGAAGTGGAAAACTCTTGATAATTAATTTTATAGGAATCAATTAGGAGCAAAGAAAAATAGATTAATCGAAGTGGAAAACTCTTGATAATTAATTTTACTAATTTAATCTCTTATACATGATTAAGGGAAAGGATTGGATTGTTGTCTTAACAAAATTAATAGTTATGATCTAAATCAATTCGAATAATAAACTAGTGTACCTTTTGTATTCAACAAGTTATTATTCGAATTAATTATGAAAACTCGACTACCAATTACCAGTTTAGTTAATATATTTCTAGTTCTTAGCCTAAGCGTCCATAGTTTCTCGATCCATATTAAACCTCATCTCTCGAATCTTCATTTAACATTAAAATGACAACTATACAGCTACATTAATTCTCAAGAAAAGAGATTAGCCCATCACGGATATCATAACATTCATCATCATTAAACACTTTAATCGCAGGTTACTATCAACAAAAGTATTAAAGCAATAATAAAACAGATGGCTTTCAAAAGAAAACAAATAACAGTTGGCTACACTAATAAGAGTATAAGTCAGTTAATAGCATACATTAAAATGAAAGAAACAAAGTAATAATATGGAACATAATAGGCAAACAAATTATTGGATGAAGAGTTATAGAGATCTCCAGGTCCTCTCAAGCTTTCAGCTTTGGCTCTCGCCTTCTGCTTCAGCTTCTCACCTAGAAAAATGTTCACTCAGGTTGAATGGAATTCAACTCTAGCTCTCGCCTTCAGCCTCTCCCAAGCTTCCACTTCTCTACTGTTTTGCTCTTCTTCTTAACTCACTTGGTTTCCTTTCTTTGTTTTTCTCTTCTCTCTCTATCTCTCTGTTACTCCCGAATGAATCTGTAGTGTCCCCAATGAAAGATATGTCTGTAGGGTTTTTGTGTATTACTCTTACCTCGTTTTTCTGCATCCTTCTGCTTTTATTTATAGCCAACTCTAGGTTTAAGGTTATAGGGTTGTTATACCATCAACCCTGCACATGTCAAACTTAAAGTTAGTCAAAGAATTTGCACCTGTGACTAGTCACGCATAGTGGTGACATTCCAAGTCACCACCGTGACTAACATTAATTAAATGTTACTCACACCACCTTTAAGGTGGTGACACAAGTCACCACTTTTCTCTTCTTTTTTTAATTTTTTATTTCTCTTTTCATGCAAAATTTACATGACTTTCCCTTCAACCTATATGCAAAATTCACAAAGTAATCCAATTAACATTCATGTAATATTCATACCATTTTCACTTAATTTATCTCCCATTTGGATCAAAATACAAGGATTTATAACCAAAATCAAGATATGAAGAAAATTAAAAGCAATAGAAACTAGACACAATAAATTCCATTGGGGATTTGAAGGAGTTCAAATAAGAAGGCTCGATGATGGAGTGTTATGCATGATTTGAAAAATACTCTAACAAGTTGCTGCTTCCAAAAGGTTATCTTATTGGTTTCTTTTTAAAGGGACTTACAACAGAGCCAGAATTAATGGTTAAAATGATGGAATCTCAAACTGTCCAATAAGCATTCTTTCTAGCTCGAAAATAGGAAGTTATTATCTCCACTAGTTTATTGGTATATTTCAATAAAGGGGCCAAGGTCTCGTGACAATCGATAGGAGGAGGTAGCTCATCACACTAAGGGGTAAGTTTAAATATTTTCCCCATAAAAAACACTTAGAAGGTGGTCTACTTCGCACTCTAACATACCAAAGAAACCTGAATAAGCCCAATTACAACCAAAACTTGTGAGGCATGAAAACATGGAACAACTAAGAGTTCAATGACAAAAGGCCCAGAGGAGTCTATTTCTGGTGTGATGAGAAATATGGCTCTGGACATAAATGGAAGAAAAAGCAGTTCCAACTATATATGATAGAGGGTGAGGAAAATCATGACGAACCAGAAGAGGAGCAATCAGGGACACCCAGGGTATCACTGGAGGCTATGTGGGGCTTGCATGATCAAGGGGAATTCAACAAATAAAGGAAGAGGATATCCCTCAGACAACTTTCAGGACACATGATAACCATTTTGAATTCTTGGTGATGTCCTTGGGGCTCACAAACACTCCATCCATGTTCCAAAGCCTCATGAACTGTATTTTCAGGCCATATTTGTGTAAATTCATACTAGTCTTTTTCTACAATCTTCTTATTTACAATGACAATTTTACACAGCGTGTTAAACATGTGCAATAAATTTTACAAATTTTAAGGGGGCCATTTGTCTTTCTCTTTCAAAATAAATGCATATTTGGGGATACATAAATCTAGTACTTAGGCCACTCTATTTCTGAAGTTGGGGTAGCGATAGATGACAAGAAGATCCATACGATCCAATAGTGGTCGTTGTCGCAAATGTTGAAGGAGCTAAGAGGCTTCCTTGGTAGGGTATTGTCTATAGTTCATTAAGCATTATGCAATAATTGCTAAGTTATTAAATGCCCAGTTAAAGAAACAAATGGTGGAGAGATGGGAATGGGTAGAGGAATAATAAAACACATTTGAAAAGTTGAAGGATTAGTAATTGCTCTAGTGCTTGTGCTTTCAAAAAATTTTATAATATAAGCGGATGCTTGTGATCGAGAAATTGGAGTTGTACTTCAGTAGGAAGGGTGCCCTATTGCATTCCTTAACAAGGCGCTAGCTCCTAAACACTAGCCTTTGTCCACTTATGAGAGGATTTTTAGCAATTATTAAGGCAGTGAAGCAATGGCGTCATTATTTGAATGGAAGGTTTTTCAAGGTCCTCATAGATCATATAAGTCTGAAATTTTTGTTGGAGCAAAGGATTGCAACATCGTTCTAACAAAATTGGTTACCTAAATTGATGGGTTATGATTTTGAAGTAATATATCAAAGTGGGAAGGAGAATGTAGCCGCAGATACTCTTTCCAGAATCACTAGTCGAGAATTATTAGCCATGTCTGTTTCCTAAGTACAGACCAATTTATTAAAAGAAATTCAGGAGAGTTGGAAGAACGATGTGACTATTAGAGACTTGATTAAGAAATTAGAGAAGTAGGAAGTTGAAATGGGTAATTATGAATGGAAAAACAATTTGCTAAGATGGAAGGGAGGGTTGATTATAGGGTGTACTAAAGAACTCAGAAGTAAAATTATATCATGTGCTTATGATAGCACACAGAGAGGGCATTCTAGAGTAATCGCGATGATCAAAAATTCAGAGCTTATTTCACTAAAATAGATAGCTAAAGATGTTAGAAAGCACATTACTAGCTACATTGCTTGTCAAAGAAGTAAGCATAAACCAACAGCTTCTCCATGGCCATTATAGCTCGTACCTATACCCGAGGGTTGTTGCTGGGAAATTAGCATGGATTTTATGGAGGGTTTGATGGTATATGCCATGAACTAATTATAGAATGTACTCTTAATGATCAGTTGTGATTCAAGTAGTGTCATATTCTGACCTTATTTAATATTGGTAGTTATTATGTCTTGCTAGAGATCGCTTCGCTTATAACTTATGGGCCTAAAAGAAATTTGGACCTATTGCTAATATTAAATAAACCTACAGGGTCACACATTAAACAGACTGAACATTCATTAGGCCTTAATTGGATTTGGGCTTTGGGCCTTAGGGTTTGGTCTTTAGGGTTTTACCATATATATGGATATATAGTATGACTTGAAGAAAAAAGAGAATCATCTGTTTAAAACCTTAAAAGGAGACATCCTCTGTTAGAGATAGGGAGAGAGAGCTCTCATAAAGTGATGCTAGCATATCAAAAGGGGTTGTTCAGTCTTGCAAGAGTGTGGATACTAGTAAAGGAGCTACATTTGACGTGCTCTTCATGACACTAGTAGTTCCTCTTCATATTTCTGCTGCAAAAGTTATATTTTGATCTGGATTTGGTTTCGATATTTACATAGCTCTTGGTATTTCGAACTCTCAAAGTCAATAAATGTTATTGTTGTTGACAGACCGAAAATTTTATCAAGCTCTCCATCGAAGGGGAAGACATCTATTTACGTAATTGTCGACAGGCTGAGTAAGTACTCCCACTTTATAACCTTAACTCATCCTTATACTGCACAAGATATAGCGCAAATATTCATAGACTATGTATCTAAGCTTCATGGGATGTTAGAGGCTATATTTAGATCGTGATCCTTTATTTCTCAACACCTTCTAGTAAGAGACCTTCCTATTTCAAGGCATGAGTTTGCAATTTTCAACATAGGATCATTCACAATCTGATGGGCAAACAAAAGCTGTCAATAAAACCTTGGAAACATATCTTAGGTGTTTATGTAGTGAAGCATCGCAAAAATGGGTTTATTGCTTATCCATTGCCGAATGGTGGTATAACACCATCCATCATACAACCATAAATACCACTGCATTCGAAATCCTCTATGGCTATCCTCCACCCATCTACGTGACCTATTTAGCTGAAGACTCTTGAAATGTCTAATTGATTAGAATCTTCAAGATCGAGACACTATGTTACAAATAACCAAATTTCATTTAAATAGAGCACAATAGAGAATGAAGCAATATATAGATAAGCGTCAGACTGAGCAAGAATTTGAAGTCGGACAAAGTGTTTACATCAAGTTCCAACCCTATCACCAACATTCCATGCAAAGGAGAACAAACTAGAAGCTGGCTCCATTATATTATGAACCTTTTCCGATTATAGCAAAAGTTTATGCAGTGGCATATACATTGGAGTTTCCAGAAGGATTAGCTATCCATCCAACCTTCTATATATGCCAGCTAAAGAAGTCCATCTCCGACAAGACATCTTGTTTTGCCACTTGCCGCTAACTTTGATAAATGATCGAAAGTTACTAGAGGCCCTTTAGGAAGGAGGATGGTTAATGTCATAATTGTGTGATCACTCAAGTTCTGGTATAATGGCAAGGTGAACCCAAGGAAAAGGCTACGTGGGAGACAGTGTTTGATCTATAGAAAAAGTTTCCAAACATTAACCTAATAGATGAGCTTGCCTTTGAAGGGGGAGGGGATGTTATAAACAAAGGCAATGCTCGCGAAGAGTAAATGAGAGACAGTAGACAATGTCACTATAAGATTTAAAGGAGTAGCATGAAACACCATCGAAAGAACAATCCACAACAGATAGAGTAAAACGTGTCGTATGTGTACGACCTTAACGACCTATCTAGAATATAGCATGTGTCGTAAATTCTAAGGCATTATTGATGTTTCTAATAGCTGTTGTAATGACAGAAGTGTTATGGAAAATATTAAGCAATACGAATCTTCTTCTCTTCTTTTAGTGTTCACGTGAATTCTATATGTCATTAAAATAATGTAACAAATACTTAATATTGATGTACCTATTTGTTATGAATAATTTTCAGGTAAAGAGAAAAATGAAGAACAAAAGAGAGAAGAATCCAGAAGGAGAAGGCAATGCACGACACACACACACACACACACACACACACACACACACTGAGAGAGAGAGAGAGAGAGAATAGCTAATTCATATTCATTTGTTTTGGTAAAATGATTACAGGGTATTTTATACTACCTATATTACATTTACAGTTGTAACATTTTATACGTAACAATTTCTCCTATTTTAAAAATCTTGTCCACAAGGTTTAATAAGAAAACTATTAAGGAGTTTTACAGAATAGACAAAAAAAGAAACAACCATATTACTTCTTTTCATGACCTTTTCCAAGTGCACAATAACATTTTGATTGTTATTCTCCTTGAAATATTTAAGTGGATGATTATAAAAGGAGAGAGTGATTTTAATTTCTCTATCAAGTTGCTCTCCATTAATGTCAGTGGTAAATGAATCACTAGCTTGAGACTTCTATATGTGTTGTTCCTTATTGTATCAATGGTGAACGAATCACCAACTTGAGATTTCCATACATATTCCTCATTGTTCTATTCTATAGTCACTACAGTATTCACGTTATAATTCAAGTTGCTCTCAATCCTCTCTTCTTCAACATCATTATCCTTTTTTCTGCCATTACTGCTATTATAAAGCTCTTGATCTTGTATGTTAGTTGTTGTTATATCAAGAATAAGCTTAGTTTGACTGAGCATTACTTTAAGATTATTTGGCTTATATTGATGGCAACTGGATTGTGCCTGAATTATCTGAACCCATTTCCCACTTCAAATATAAGATTTCATAATTTTCCAGATACTTTCTTCGACCTTCTCGATCTGTTGATGCCAATCATCTCCAGACATGTTCATAGATTTTCCTGGGAGAAAATCTTAAAGTTCTAGTACCATTAGAGAGAGAGGACCCACATTACATTTACAGGTGTAACATTTTATGCGTAACACTATTCTGAGATCTATTCCTCTGTCTCCAATTACCTAAGCTCCTTTGTACCTCATACATCCAAGCTATCTATTTGACTGGCCACGAA
Source organism: Erythroxylum shatona (assembly GCA_027568895.1). Lineage (NCBI taxonomy): Eukaryota > Viridiplantae > Streptophyta > Magnoliopsida > Malpighiales > Erythroxylaceae > Erythroxylum > Erythroxylum shatona. Next base: position 9,242,087 of record JAOSBK010000009.1, on the reverse strand, counting down.
TAATTTGCAAGCAAGCAATTCGGATTTCGGATCCAAGGAAAATAGATAAATGATGAAATCATTTGAAGAAGTCAAAACGACCGGCGTTTTGCTTGACGTGTACAGGTCAGCAGCGAGGAAACACGGAAATTCAGAAGAACAACAACCGGCTAACCCGGTCAGCGTTGAATTTCACTCTTCCTTCCCCTCCTTCTGTTTCCATTAATGTCCCTAATTCAACTCTTCCGTACTCTATCACTGGAGGCCAAAAAGGTCAAACCATCGTTTCTCTTTTTCTCTCTCACCTCACATATTCCTCACTTTGCTTCTTCTAGTCTCTCCTTCCTCTTTCCGTCTCTCTCTTCTTCACCCGTCCGTTCGCTTCCTCAGGTCAGTTCTTTCTCTTTACTCTGTAGGTTACGTTTGGATGCTGAGATCAAGTGAAATCGGCAATAAATGTTCGTTTTTTGTTTCTGTTCTAGATATTAATCTTGCTTTTTCTGTTGTTTTTAATTTATGGTGGATGTTGGAAATAGATAAGGTAACTCTAGCTTAACGGGTGGTGTTGAAGTTGGTTGACTTTGGATTGTTGAAGAGGTTCTAGCAGAGGTCCAACATTTTTTCTAATTTTCTTTTCCTGAACTTTGTTTGTAACCTAACAGGTCAGTCTCTTTAGGTATGTAGTGATACGTCTTTTCTGTGATCTGCTGTTGCTTCTATATATATTTGTAAAAGTTCAATTGTTTCTTTATTAAGTTTTTTTGGGTGTTCTTTTTCCCTAACGTTATATGCATATATTTTCTGTTTTAATGTTCTTGATGTTGATTATTTTTGTTTGAATTCATCATGTTTTTGATGGATTTTTTCTGATTCTTTCCCTTAAAGCTTGGAATTTTTTTTTTTTGAGTTGTGAGCTAATTTTTTGCCATCGTGGTGGGAAATGGCAGATTAAGCGAGCTTGGTGATGGGCACTTCATCTGGTTCTAACATCCACCATCAATCTGCATCCAAAATGCTGCCTCCGCGTCAACAACCGCGTGCTGGAGGACTGCAAACATCACTCTCTCTTGTGACTTCGGATTCCCACTTGTCTCCAGAGGCTCCAGAACCTAGATCAAACTCTGATAATAACCATGAATCTCCTACCGAGAGTGCAAGTTCACGAGAAACTTGGCCCACTGCTGATGCTGTTGCAATGGAAAAAAACCTGGAGAATGGCAGAGTGGATGCTGATTGCTCCGAACAACCTGTCATTCGTCATGTCTCTACTGCAGATAAAATAACTCTTCGTGACATAGCAAGAGAAAGGGTTGACGTGATCTCGGAAAAGATGCATCGTCTGCCTGATGAGTTCCTGGAAGAACTAAAAAATGGACTTCGTGCTATACTTGAAGGAAACGGTGGCACACAGCTCAGAGAAGAATTTTTAGTTCTGCAAAAGCTTGTTCAAAACAGATCTGATTTGACTGCTAAAACATTGATTAGAGCACACCGAGTACAACTTGAAGTACTTGTTGCCATAAATACTGGAATTCAAGCATTTTTGCACCCTAGTATCAGTCTTTCTCAAACTTCCCTCATTGAGGTATTTGTGTTTAAGAGGTGCAGAAACATAGCTTGCCAAAACCAGCTCCCAGCTGATGATTGCATTTGTGAAATATGTACGAACAGAAATGGCTTCTGCAATCTCTGCATGTGTGTGATCTGCAACAAGTTTGATTTTGAAGTGAATACCTGTCGTTGGATTGGTTGTGATCTATGTTCTCACTGGACCCATACAGATTGTGCCATTCGTGATGGTCAAATCTGTATGGGTCCATCTGCTAAGAATGGAGCAGGCCCAACTGAAATGCTTTTCCGATGTCGAGCTTGCAATCGCACATCAGAGCTTTTGGGTTGGGTAAAAGATGTTTTCCAGCATTGTGCACCAGCATGGGACCGGGAGTCTCTGATGAGGGAACTTGATTTTGTTAGCAGGATATTCCGAGGAAGTGAAGACTCTAGAGGGAGAAAATTATTCTGGAAGTGTGAGGAACTCTTAGAAAAAATGAAGGGTGGACTTGCAGAGACGACAGCTTGCAGAGTAATATTGATGTTTTTCCAAGGTTGTCATAAGCTTCAACTTATTTTTCTCCTTATAATATTGCATAAGCAAACTTTTTAGTCCGAGCATGTGAGCAAGGGCATTACTATGTGCATGTTAACCCGAGCTTCTGATAAACTGGCTAGTTTAATTCCTGCTGCCATACTTTTGCTGTTTACTCTTAGTAATTCTCAAAATTGTGGGGTCCTCTATTCCTGTACTTAGCTTATTTGAACACTGCACATACTAAAAAGTATTTCCACTTTGTGCTTCTCTAATTTAATATTAGGTTCTCTCTTTTTCTTTGTTGTTTCCTTTCATCCTGCATGTTTTTCCATTGAAGACGCTTTTTTACGTGTGCTTTATGGGAACCATCAATTTACAAATGGAGGTTAAACAGTTGTAGTTGGTTTTTAACAAAAGAATAGTGTTAAACTCATTTTTTTGTGTTACTTGGTGCTCCACTCGAGTGATCCTTTTCAAATTGCATGAGAATTTTGTTTTATCTTTACATCTTTTCTGCTTTGTATCTTATTTTTTGAGGTATGATTCATTTTGCCTCTTAAATTTTTTTTTTTGGCATTATTTTACTGAGGGCACTATGCATGGCAGTTTAAGTCCTTCACCCAGTTGGGTGCCTGCTTTGTAAATCCATGACTTGCAATTTGTTGTAGTGCATCACAACTGAAACAAGAATTTCTTTTTGTCGTTGAAGAGATTGAGCTGGACTCTCCAAAAAGCTTGGAAAATGGGGAGGGTGGAAGGCTGATAGCCCCACAGGAAGCATGCAACCGAATAGCTGATGTGGTGCAGGAGGCCATAAGAAAGATGGAGATGGTAGCAGATGAGAAGATGAGAATGTTCAAGAAATCCCGCTTGGCATTAGAAGCTTGTGATCGGGAGCTGGAGGAAAAGGCCAAGGAAGTGTCAGAATTGAAACAGGACAGGCAAAAGAAGAAACTACAGATAGAAGAGCTGGAGAGAATTGTCAGGCTCAAGCAGGCAGAGGCTGATATGTTCCAACTGAAGGCCAATGAGGCAAAACGAGAGGCTGAGAGGTTACAGAGGATTGCTCTCGCTAAGACAGAGAAATCAGAGGAAGATTATGCTAGCAGCTATTTGAAGCTTCGGCTAAGTGAAGCAGAGGCGGAGAAACAGTACTTATTTGAGAAGATTAAACTCCAAGAGAGTTCAAGGGCATCACAGAGCAGTGGTGGGGTTATGACCTATTCCAAAATCCATGACCTCCTTCATGGCTATAGTACCCCTCCAAAGGCGGAATCACAGCCAAACGAACGGCACCATTTTATGACAAATCCTTGAGAAATGCTTTGATTGTTGTTATAAATTAAAATTTAACTAAATGATTTAGGGATGTGATTCAGTTGCTGAACAAGTGCGTATGAATGTTATCTGTATTTACTTAATGCGTGAAATCTGTAAGGTGATTGTTTCATTTAATGTTTGAAATCTGTAGGGTGATCGTTTCATTATTGGTTTTTATGCTCAGCTGACGAAAAAGTAGGAGTTCCCTGGAAACAAAATGGGCGGTTCCGTTAGTCAATAGTATTTTTATTGAAGCAGATGACCGTCACAATAGACAAATGGTTGTTTGGACATTTATTTGCTGGGAACTGACATAAAATAACTTAAAAAGTAAAAGCTGCACGGAAGATTCAGTGAGGTCCTGGGATCCACTTCACATCTGGAGATAAAGATTTGCCTTTCCTATGTGCATCAGATGAATCCATGGGTTTGGGATGAAGATGAACTGGGTTTAGAGTAGAACTAGAAACAGAAGGGACAACATTGTCAAGTTTAAGGGCAGCGCTGATTCCATGGCACCTTATCTGAGAGTTTAGGCACACATTTGGAGTGGCAAGTCGTGCATTGTTCACAAACAGTCCTGATCTTCCATTGTTGGTGATCCGAAGCAGCTGGTTTGGGACACCAGAAGGAACCAGAGTCCCATTTGGAAAATGTACGAGGTGGGTGATTAGTAGTGCGGTAGGGATGGAGTGACTGAGTATAAAATATTGCAAACTGTCAAGAGCAAGAGCAACTTTTGAAAGCTCATCGTCACTTGGCATGAAGAAAGTTATTTCCCTGTCGCGGAGTGCGTCGCCAGTTCCATTCAGAATCTTGAGGAGAATGACAAAACCGTGATAGGACCACGTTCGCATGTCAGCCATGGCTACCTGCAAGTCAGTTTGGTTGATTGGTTTTGTGGGTTGGGGATCTCCAACTGCCAGTAGTGGAAAGAGAAGAAGAAACAAGAGAGCCATTTGAAGAGCTTTGAAGTGACATTCACCTGTTCCCATCAGTGAAAGGATATTCAGTTTTAGAACTTATAGAGTTGATGCCCTTCCTGATGTACGTGGAATGCCTTCATTACATGCATTTTGCTTCATTGGTTAGGTGGTGAGCAGTTCGTGCATGACGAAATTGCAGTTGTTTTCTCTCATTTTATCTGGGAAAGTTGGGGGTTTAATTTCCATGTTCTTCTTCTGTACAAGGCAGGTTAGATTTAGGCGTAAGCTGCAGCTTCCATGGCCCAATAAGCATTAATTTGGTTTCTATTCTCCGGAATTAAAACTGATACCAAATATAAAACAAACCCTTGCATTCTCACCATTTTTTTTCTGTTGGGTTTTGGCCTCTATGCAGAGCCTCAGACAATCTATGCTTATTGGAAACAATATAATCTTTAGAACGTTTGAATCTGTTCCTATACTCATACTTTTCAAGACAGACAAAAGTTACGTTACGAAACGCGTGAAAAGGAACGGATCGCTCCAGCCCGCAGCCATGGTTCGAAGACGAACAAAGTAGCTCGATCTTTTGAGTCCTCTTTTTATGGTCGAGTGGGGATCAAGGGCTCTTAAATGCTCTTAGCTCAGCAACCTCTTGCCAGATCAGATCACATAATTTAATTAGATAATAATAGCATGAGACGGTCAAAGATAATAGAGGATATTAAGAAGACTGAATAAAAACTAATTTCCTTTCATCATCCTAAAAAAGATAAATACTTCTTACATGAACTTGCAGATTACTTCTATTGTCCTTAATAGGATGATGCTCTTACTCCTTAGTTAGACATAGGTATAAGAAATGTTATGAACAGACTAGAAAATTAACGGAATATGATGAATGGGTTTGTATAATAATTAAACACATCACAAAAGGTAAGTGATACTTTTCAGAACATAAGGATTGAAATAATTAATCCTAGTAATCATCTAACCTATGTTATCATTAATCCTAGTAATCATCTAACCTATGTTATCATATACATAGGTTAGATGGTTACTTCTTAAAGACTCTTTTAGGTACTATATGCAATCGAAGCAATCAAATGTATCCTATAAAATTAGTTTACGAGTAGAAGAGCTTGGTATGACATATCGAAATGGTTGTAGAAAATAAGTGACTAAATTCTTGAGAACATCAAATAACAAATTTTTAAAGGATTCATAATGTGCATACTAATATTCTAGAATTATTCTTTATTTTTTTGTGGCAATCTTACTTTAAATTTAAACAAAAATTCCTAAAGAGTTATCAGAGGGTTTTAAACTAACATAAAGTTGCCTGTAGATGTATCATAGGATAAGTAAATAAAAATTCCTAAAGGGGTTTCATGTTGAAATTAACTAGAATACCTAAAGAGGTATTTAGTGTTTAAAACTAAAATAAAATATCCAAAAAGGTATAACATGTCTTGAAATTTATAAATAATGAACCTAGAGCTTTCTAGCAAAAAAAAAAAAAAAAGTGACCTAAATAGGCTTTCCCTAGGATTATGGACTCTAAACTTTTAACTTGATCTTGTTTTATTAGTTTGTTATAGGCTGGTTGTATATTTATTGTATAACTAATTAAAGATATTCTTTATCTATGAATATTTATTTAATTAAATAAACTATATGAAAAAAGCTTTTGGGATAATTATGCCTTGAAAATAAAATTATCATGAGGTCATAATATTGAATTCATATTATATTATATTTATGTATTATTCCTAAAATTGTTCTTAGTTGGTGTTTGTTAGAGAATAAGTTCTTTGAACTAACTCTAAGATAATTTTATATGAAATGTTACTTGTTTATCTATGGAGATGTTTATTGTGATGATTTTTTGGTACTATTTAAGATTTATCCTAATGAAAAATGACTCAATTTGTAGTCATTAAACATATAATAAACTAAAGGATATAGTTGAGTTATCAATATAGTATTCATAACCATAAGTAATTAAGGAGAATGTTTTACTATTCCTAAATAAATTTATTTAAGAATTCCTTGGTGAAGATAAAATGACATTTTAAAAATAATTATCAAATATAATTAAAAGAGCTAATTGATATTATTAGAGAATTAATATGTTTTTTTACTTACATATATTAACCAACTCCATACTTTTATATTTAATAAATGAATATATGATGGAATAATTGAATTATACAAAAAATGCATGCACAGAAAGGATATTACTTTGACATTTTTAATATGTGGATAGTTATGATATGTCTCTAAGGCCCTGTTTGGTTGAGGGGGTAGGAATGGAACGTAACACACTTCCATCATTTGGTTGAGAGTTTTATAATGGAATAGAATATAATGGGGTGAAAGCAGAGGGTTTCATATTACGTTATATTCCATCCTAAACAGTAAAAATAAGAAACCTTCGATTTAGAGGGTTTAGGATGGAACGTAAACTAATAAACATATACTACCTAATATATAATTTTTCTTACCAATTATTTCTTCTAACCCTACCCAAACTCATTCATTACTGTACACAAGCTTATCATATATATCTAATTATAGTCCAGTTATCATTTTTAGACTTCTCTTTCTGTTCTCCATGTTCTACCACTTCTTCTTCTTCTTCTTCTTCTTTTCGTGTTGTTTATTAGCGGGGAAGCAGAAGAGGAGCTGGAAGACTTGGTCACCGGTGAGTCTTCCTCTTTGTCGAAACCTTCTTTTTATCTTTTTTTTGTTCATAGTCAAGTTTTTTTGAACAATATATGTCCGTTGCTTTTATTATTAGATGCGTTTTGTTTTGGGTGAGGAGATTGTACTCTTATCTGTTTTGGTTCACTTTATATATGGGTTCACACATATCGGTTTCGCCATTGTTCACTTTACACCGAAGTGAACATTATTTGTTATGGGTTGAGTTATTAAAAATATCGATTATTTAATTTGAAAGGCACATACATATATATAGGTCAATGCTGTTGTATACTCTTGCAATCCACTCATTTTACCGTATGTCACTCATTTTATATGTTGTGTTGTCTGAATTTGGGTGTTTTTTTAATTGTCACTGTCTTCTTTGTTTTTGTTTTCATATAACTTTGCTTGAAATTTCAGTGGGGGAATGATTCAGATGAAGCTTCCCTTTTACGTTGCTTTTTGTTGCTTTTATAACACCATATATAAATGGAGATATTTATGTCATATTTGTTATATTTTGATTTTCACAATCTAAAAACTACTCCTAATTTTATTTTTTATACACGAACTGTGAAGATAATCGAATAAATATCCAAAAATAAAAATTGATTCGTATACATCAATTAGCGCTGGTTCATGTTGCTTGTCTTATGATCTATTGGTGGGTGTTACGTAAGAAATGAGCGAACGAAAAACTTCAAATGTTTACACTATCGGAGAGATTGCAATCAAGGGAGAGTATTATGTGAAGAATTTTATTTCATTCCAATGGGAGAAATATAATTAGAATGTAGCCTAAACCATTTGTCGAATTATGTGATTTATTAGCTAGAAAAGGTGTGATTCGACCCACTGTACATGCAACTGTTGAAGAACAAGTAGCGAATTTCTATACATATTAAGGCATAACGTTACTAATCAGGAGATTGTGTTTTTTTGGAGTTGATATGGGGAAACTGTAAGTCATCATTTTCATAGCATTTTTGAAAGCAGTTATACAACTAGAGGATATGTTTATAAGATAACCTGACGTATTAGAAACCCCATCAAAAATATTGAACAGTAGTAGATTCTACCCATTTTTAAGGTGATTTTTCTTTTCTTAATTATATTAAACACACATAATATTTGAAAATAATATATTTCAATGTCAGGATTGTGTTGGTGCAATTGATTGTACATATATCCGTGTGAAAGTACCTACTTGAGATCCTCCTAGATTTCGTGGGAGAAAGGATTATCCAACACAAAATGTGTTGTGTGCTTGTTCTTTTGATATGAAGTTCACGTATGTATTGGTTGGGTGGGAAGGAACATCATCTGATTTGTGGATTATGAAAAGTGCACTAACTAGGAAGTTCTAACTTAAAATTCCCTAAGGTAAAAATAAGGCTTAAGATTTATTAACTAATAAATGTCATAAATTACATTTTGACATAGTTTTATTCATGATAGGAAAATACTATCTTGTTGATGCTGGATTCATGTTAAGGAGTGGACTTACTACACCATATAGAGGGGAACGATATCACTTGAAAGAATATTTAAGGAATCCTCCATTACATGCTCGTGAATTATTCAATCATCGACATTCATCATTGCGTAATGTTAAAAAAAGGGCATTTAGTGTGTTGAAAAAAGGGTTCCTGATTATAGCATCCACCACAAAACCATTATATGGCATTCAAACAAAAAAACTTATTATGACTTGTGCCATTCTGCACAATTTCTTGATTGACGCAGATCCAGATGATCCATTTCTTAATGAAGATTACAATGGAGGGGAAAATGATAACCAAGATGGGTATGAAAATGACGACGAAGATGATGCACACAGTGGATAAATTATAAGAGATAACATGGCTACTCATATATGGGCTGCTTATAATTTAAGATAGATATTGCCACATCGCTATTAATTTATGTTTTCCATGATTTTATATTGCATAGAGTATATGTATTGGTTACTTGTATCTAAATATGACATTATTTATAAGTGCTATTAATGTTTTCACATCTAATTATGTCTTTGTAATGCTTATTCATTATTCTGGCCTTTTATATTATTTGGAAAAATTTGAAGCTTTAATATTGTGTATGCTTTTGATATAAATTTTAGATTTTGTAGTTAAATTTGTAACATACAAAATGCCACCCCAAAGAGAGTCGTGCTTTTGGAATCAAGCTATGGATGATGCTTTGGTTGACGCATACTTGTACCAGCATCGATAAGGCAATCATATTGGTGGGACTTTCATGACACATGCATTTGATACATTTGAAGTTGAACTAAAGGAAATTTTTCCAAATAAAGTAATTGATGAGGAAATAAAAAATCGGAACAAGATTATTAAGAACAACAGGAGTAAGTATTTTGATTTATTTTCAAATAGAGGTCGTGGATTTGCATGGAGTCCGTTAACAAATATGTGGACTGCTGAACTAGAAGTATGGGAGACCTTGATCTAGGTGAACTTATTTATTATTTTGTTGGAAGAAAATATGATATATGCTATGATTTGGTTGATTCATTAAGTTTTTTTTTTAAAAAGGCTAAACCAGAAGCTACTGAGTGGAGACAGAAGCCTTTTCATAACTATGAGGAGATCGTAGAGATTTATGGACGTGATAGAATAACTGGTAAGCATGCTGAAACAACACAAGACATAAGAAGATGCACCATTTTTGTCGACAATGGGTTTTTCCAACACCACGGATGAAAATGATGACATTTGGTCTCACAATGACTTAAGTTTTGAAGACAATATAACGATAGATAGTGATTGCACTGAATCTCCTATGGGAATGCCAGCTCATTCACAAAATGCAAACCCAGGAATATTATGGAAAAGGAAAAACAGGGCAGATGATGGTGAAGATGTAATCAAAGATGGCCTTCAGACAGTTGTAGAAGCTATTATAAAATCTACTTCACTGTTAGCTAAACCACTTCCCATTTCAGAAGAAGACCTTTATAATCATTTGGTAGAGTTGGGACTGGAAGGATCAAAATTGTATGAAAGTTATCCTTTCCTTGTTCGTAGGCCTGATGAAGTTAGGGCATTACTTGGTGCACCAATAAATATTTAGAAGAACATGTTGGATTTTATGACGTCTTCTTAATAGAAGATAGGTGTATTATGTGTTGATGACTTGGTATCAGGTCCTTTTCCTTATACTCAATGTATATATTTTGTCAGATATTTTTGTATATTTTGTGGATGAATTTATCACGAAACTATGTAATTGAGGGAACTATGAGAAATTTACTTAATGAAAGGTGTTTATGGCTATTTTGCTTCTCTTTTACAACAATCTAGCAATTGTATTTCCTTAGAAAATTTACTTATAACAATCAAATGCTTTCTCTTTGTTATGATCGTGTAACTCCCTACTACGAACCTTCCATTCTAGAGAGTTGTGTAAAATGGGTGGGGCTCTTGATCATTAACTTTTTTTTACTATAAAAGGGCTCTTGGCCTTTTACTTAATAATCTAAATACAGGTCAGGAAAGCTACATATTAATAATCTAAATAATAGGAAAGCTAAAAGGTGAATGACAAATGCTAGTGAATAATAAATAACTAAATGTTAGTCAGATTTTGGAACTCTTAAATACATAATTAAAATTCGATTCCTTCAGGAAATTTGTAGCCATATGTATCTAGTTTAATCTAAATTAAAAATCATCTTATGTGGAAATCTACAGATCAAGATATGGCCAAAACACCGATGTTTGTTTAGTGAAAACACTCTATTTAATAATATTGCAGCACACTTCATCATTTTCGCCTTAAACTCATCAATCAATATTTTACTAATGAGTTCAGATGGCCATGAATTTTGGCGGTTCAAATTTCAAGTCATTCGGAGGTCAAGAGAATAAGTTATGGCCAAAAGAGTGAAGGATGTTCCAAAACTTTCATGCATCTCCACACTCTCACTATCATGCATGATCATGCACTGTGAGACGCTTCCTAAGCATGATCGTGGTTTTTCAGATAACTCCTCATTCTCAAGATCGTGCTAGTGCATGATTGTGCAATTCCTAGTTTCTTCTCTCGGTCATAATCATGCACAAGCACGATCGTGCGACTCCACAGAGAGTTCCAAACTGCAGATTTTCATATCTTCTTCCTTTCTTTTGCTAAATCCAACACTTCTAACTTATATCTATTATTTTCTCTTCATTTCGACTCCATTAAACTCAATTCATTTACAAACAAATCAAAATCTATGATTAATCACATCATCAAAAATCGAACTGTTTATTTATGCATATTCAACACACATTCCTCACATTTTTTGCGTTTTTCATCTTCCTCAATACCTTCATTTAATCTCTAACTTCTCATTTTAATTTTTTCCTATATCACGACATCACCTTACACCTTTTTCCTTAACTTCAAACTCATTTTAACTCATTCCTAAAACATCCAACGAGATTCACGCAAACACAGTGAAAACAAAGCATACACGAATCACCTTTCATGATTTTTTTACACTCTTTTATTTTTATTAATGAAAACTAGAAAATATTAAAATTATTCTTTAATTTTTTGTATATAGTTCTATATAAATAAAATTAAAATTTTTAATTAGTAAATTTAAAATTTGTTTTTAATTATTTGTATATATTTCTATATAAATAAAAATATAAATAAATTATTTTCAAATATAAATCGCATATAATAGAATAAAATAAAATTTAATATAATAAATTAAAATGTATTAAATAATTAATAATAATATTTTCATATAATTAATAATAAAATAATAAAATCTTGATTACTTTAAAATAGAAAAATATCAAAAAACAAGTCACAATCGTGACTTTTTAACTAGAAATAATTTTTATTTTAAAATCATAATGTTAAACCTCCTGCAATAACTGTTTTAATATAAGGGGTATAATAGTCATTTATTATACATTACATTTCATTCCATCTATCTTTCCAAACAGTAGTTTACTAAACCGTTCCATCCCTTCTAAACAACTTTTCACTATATTACATTTCATTCCATTATAAAATACTCTTTTTCGTTCTATTCCATTCTATTAATTAACATCCAACCAAACAGGCCCTAAGTGACAACCTTGATCTATTAATGTAAATTATTGAATTGGATAACTAAAAATAAAATTAAGAAGTTTAATTTATCTAATTTCAAATATAATTAAGGACTATAATTTCTACCCATTTCCACCATATTTAAAAATTTAATGGTTCATACACAAATAGCGGTTAGAGATAAAAAAAGGTAATTTAACTAAGTTGGAATCAATTATAAAGTTTTGACAAAATTAAGGTCAAATATAAGATATTCAATAAATAAGGACCAATATTGAATATTAAATTTTATTGGAAGCTAATTAGTATTTAACTATAACTAAATTAAATTATTAAAAAAGCTTTCAAGAGCTAATACTCTTTAATTTACCCCTCTTTATACTATTTGTAGAGTTATCTCAACATGTTCATTTAGATATTATTAAAGGTCAGACACTTGTGTGACTATTATGTTTTCACATAACCAACTGAATTCAAAAGGGAAAATGGAAATCAAACTTCATAACAAGATACAATTTTATGTTTATTCTTTACTGTTAATCAAGTTATATGAACTAAAGTGATTTTAGTTTTTGAGAAATCATAATTTTTTTTGTTTATTATGATATGCACTTAATGGGATTGTCTCCCAATTTTCTAAAACTTATTTGACTTTATAAACTAAAAGGGTAAAAGTCATGAAGCTCTAATGTGGTTTTAATAAACTTTAGAAAACCCCTCTCTTAGAGTTCAATTAAAAAGTAATAATGGAACATATAAGACATGAATATCATATATTGACCAATAAAATGTTGGTTACATGATGACCTAACCCAGTTTTTAAACTAAAATAGAACTAATTAAACCTATCTCAAAATAATAATTTATTATAGTTATCTTAAAATTTTAATTTAAGTGGAATTTAATTAGTTTTGAACATATTGAAGTGCTAAGTTGGGTTACCATGTTAGTGACATTTGAGTTGACTTTCAAATTTTTATTTACCCTTCTTCATTAATTTCATTTCTTTTAATTCATGAGATTTCTTTCTCTTTCTCTCCATTTTAATGGACTATATATGCGTATAAAAACATATAAAAATAAAAAATAATAAAATTATTATATTATGCTTGGGTCTCTATATACTAAGTGTATTCATACTAAGCATATGACATAATTATTGTCTAATTCTTTACCTAGGCCTAAGTTTATCCAAATTCAAGGTAGTTTCTTATTATACAGCTAAAAGGACTTGTTAACTTATTGTGTAAGGCTAGATGAAAAATTAAAAAAGGAGTACAATATAAATAAGAGCATAACATGATTCAATATAGGTTTGGCTCATTTGAATTCCTAAGCTTTGAATTTTAGTCCTCTTTTGGCTTTGGCTCGACTTCTTTAGTCAGTATACTTGATTTTTGAATTTTGTTCTCTTTCAGAAACTTCCCAACTCACCTATGATATTGTCCACATAAAAATTAAACTAATGGTCCCAAAATTGAGCTTAAATATCCATAAACAAAATAAATCTAAAGTAAAAGTAATTTTGAAATAGAACGAGGTAAAATATAATATAGCTTTTTGAGTACTAGTAAATTCTATAATTATAACCTGATCATCAAAACATAATTAAAAAGTTAAGGAAGCCGTACAACCCCCTAAAGTGATGATCATATTATAGACTAAAAAAAGAAAGAATTAATACAATTTAGTAATGAAATAAGAAATTTACACTAAACAAGCATCCAACATACCCGAAGAAGTAAAAAATGATTGTCAATTAGATGCTATCTAATAAAAAAATTGAAGAAAAAATTTATAAAGTTGAGTAAAACATGAAACTATGATCATTATGATATTACTTAACCTAGGCTCAACTCATATCTTATAAAATTGGCATAAAATATAATAAAAAGACTAAGTCAAGCAAACAACATGAAGATCTAATAAAAAAATATGTCATCTGAAGACAATTTCTAAAAAAATCAAATATGGGACAAAGAAGAAAGAGAAAAATGAAAATAAAAGTAATCATAAAAAAAGATATACTAAATCTAAAAGATTAAAAGAACTAGAAGAAAAATTAGCACATAAGAATCAAATTCCCATTTCACTAAAGAAAATTTTAGTACTAAAGAAAATCATATAAATGAAATATCTTAACTTAAAACTTGTAAATGTGTTAGTTATTATGATATAGTAAACATCTAGCCTTATATGGAAAGAAATCACCATAGGAATTAAGCATTTAATACAAAAAAGTATAGGAAATGAAATCTCCAAATATATCTTAAGTTTAGGAAGCAAATAAAATATATTATTAGACTCTAAGTTTAGGGTTTACCCTTCCCCTTTTCGATTGTGTGTTTGATGATAATACGTTGGATCCTTACCTTATATATCTCAAAATAAGTGCACCTATCAAACTATAGTATAGTGAATATGAATATCGTGTGTCAATCCTACAAGGACTACTGGTATTAGTAATTACCTCTTTTTTATGATCTAAACACTAAATTAAGATAATGATTTAATTAAAACTAATAAATCTAAAAGTTTAATCAATACTAAATAACTAGTACCTAGGTAGTAAATCCCTCTAAGATTTCTTAAGTATTAACCCTTTATCATAAATCGAAGATCATTGAACCATGAAAATTCCTATCTTATGACGATCATTAGACCATGAAAATTCCCATCTTATGTTCATTGGACTGTGACAATTCCTATCTTATAGTAATATCTTTCTAATAAATATTAACAACTAATTCTTGGTTAATTAACTAAAATCTCTTTCTTGTTTAAACCTCTAAGATTGTATTAATTGATTTGTGAATTTCACTATTAGTTTTGACCATAATCTAAAGAATCTATATGGCACCTCACTACTATAAAGTACATACCAGAACACTCGGAGGATATTCCAGTATGTAACCGATAATAATGGGATGTTAGAGTAGTCATTATAATCACTTAATCATGGCATCATCATTTATATCCTCTTATAAGACATCATTTATAAATACACAATATTTTAAAACCGAATTGCTCATTTCATTTCATAAAAAACAAACATATATACATTGTAGCTTTCAAAACATTCATAGATGTACATCATCGAAACCTAATACGAAACACGTTACATGAAGAGGAATTATACAAAAGCTTATAACTAATCCTTTAGTCTCAACTGACTAACCTTTAAGCCATTTCTTTGATCTAAAAGTACAAAAATTGTGCTTCTTGTATAGTCCCTCAATAGCTAAAGTCCTCTCTCAGTCCTGATAAATCAACGTGCAATTTTGGTGAGTTTTGCAAACTCGATGAGGTAGCCATTATCGATGGTTCACTCAATTCATGCATCACATCAACACACATAGCATATAATTTACATCTTTGCATTTTTGTATAAAGCATCACGTATCACTTTCAGAATAATCATACTGATCATTTCATTCATATAAAATACATATATCAATTATAAATGCAATGCACGTGAGACTCACTTTCATTTATTATTGTCGTTGTAACCGAGTATCTTTTCACTAGCCCATATCTCTCGTGGATACCGAGCTATATCAGATAATTTCTTATATTCCTTAGTGGATACTGGGTATATCCACAACTGAGCATAAGGATCTGATCACAATATGAGCTTTAAGCTCTTTATACTAGCGACTCCGGTCACAACTGCCTTTTATCTTTCATGCATTCATTTAATTGAATGCTTCACATTCTCATATTCTCAATCAATCACATGATTTCACATTCACATTCAGAACACATTTATCATCGGACTCAATTTGGCATTTAACAAAATTATTGAGTAACACTTATTTTTTCACATTCACATATAAGGAACACTTCAATTATCACATTCATACATCAAAACCTCGAACCGTCAATGTCTAGAATCTAACAATTAAATCACATTCATAAGATAATTCAAAACAGAATTTAAGCAAACAAATAATTAAGTGAGACCGTCTAAGTTACTCATCGATTGCTTCAAAATTCTATTTCCTCGAAGTCCTGGCAACTTTTGGATGATGACACTCAATATGCTCCTCTATATTATGCAATACATACACATTGGTACACATCATAACTTTGCACAATTATAAGTATTTATTAATGCACATATATGTATATGAAATATGCACAATGCATGTTCAATGACAATCCTAGGTATTTTTTCTGTTATTCAATTACATCATCAATCATATATCAAAAATCACCTAAGTATAATTTTTACTTAGGTTTACACCTCACTAAAACCATTAAAATCAAAATTCATAACTCATTTGATCAATTCAGATTTTTCCTGAAACATACTTTAGGGTCAACTTTGCATGTTCTTTTTGACCAAGAAAATGGAGTAATTTAAGAATGCGTGATCGTGCACACCAAGTTGTACAACTCATATCTCTCAATTACAATATCCAAAAATTAAAAACTTTATACCAATTGAAATATAAGAGAATAATCTACAACTTTTATGAAGACAACTTTGTCGGATTTTGTATACATCAATACAGTTTATTTGATCACTACGGGACATGATTTCTGTCACGTGTAGCGCTGCAGCCTAAACCAAAACTGAATCTCAAGCTAAATTTCAAAACCCTTAATGATAGAGTCCAAATTCAATTTCTTAATAAACATTATAGCTGTATGTCTCTAGTTTAGTATAAATAAAAAATAATTCCATTTGGAAATCTACAGATTAAAATACAGTCAAAAAACCAAAGTATGTTCAATGAGAATACTCCAGTCAAGGAATTCCAGAACTCCTCATCAATTTTGTCTGAAATTCATCAATCAATTTCTTCCAAATGATTTTAGATGGCTATAATATTTGGTGGAGATGTATAAAAATGTGTTTTGAGTCTGTTGGTTCAAATATCATGTCATTTAGAGGTTGGGAGAAGAAGTTATGGTCAAAAGAATAAGGGATGTTCGAAATAGTCCCTCCTCGGTAGCCATAGAAGTCTTGATCGTGCAGAAGCACGATCGTGAGATTTCGGTTGCCTGCGGAAAGTCACGATCATGCTTTTCCTCCTCCTTCCAAAACTCTGCAGATTTCTTCTTCTTCATTTCTTTCACTTAAACTAGCAATTTCTAACTTATTTCTACCCCCATTTTGACTCTCATTTATCTCAAATCATTCTCAAACAACTGCACGATCGTGCTTTTCCTCCTCCTTCCGAAACTCTGCAGTTTTCTTCTTCTTCATTTATTTCACTTAAAGCAACAATTTCTAACTTATTTCTACCCCCATTTCGACTCTCATTTAACTCAAATCATTCTCAATCAAATCCAAAATCCATTACTTCTCATAGACATCAAAAATAGAAAAATCATTCAATCATTTTCTTCATTTTCTGAGTTTCTTCACTGCTGTATTTCTTCTTTCATTTTTTTACATATTCATTCACTACACATTCTTCATTTTCTTCTTACTTTCATTTTAATCATTCTTTCTCATATCTCAACATCATCTTACACTTATTATTTATCTCTAAATTCATTTGAGTTCATTCCTAAATCACCCTAAATATTTTACGCACATGGCAGTGAAGAAATAGAGCATTCACTTCTATTTTCCTTCAAAACTTTTCTGCACCAATTCAACTAGGAATCATGCCTTATCCATCCATAATTTACAGGTTCAAATGAGCCAATTGGTAGATGCATTGTCAACATGAAGTGTGGGAAGTCTTTCAAGCAACACCGAGACAAATCTGAAGGAAAGGATAATGGTAATCACTAAGACCGTTGAAGAGAAGCTCAACCAAGTTAAAGAGGAAAGGGGAGAAGAAAAGAAAAGGGCCAATGATCATTCCCTATAGAGTAAATATAACCTGATGGAAATTAAGGAATATCGGCCTCCAATTCCATATCCAATCCTAGAGTGGAGGATGTTAACGATCTAGAAGAGGGGGGGGGGGGGGGGGG
>JAOSBK010000009.1:9195084-9207419 GCA_027568895.1 Erythroxylum shatona | reverse complement strand
ATCATTTAGTATGTGTTTAGGTTAGAATTGTGTTAGTTTGTTAATTATTTGTGTTTTAAGTATTTTATGGGTTAGTAAAAGTCTTTGAGCTTAAATATTATGTTTTTTAGGTACCTTGATGTGTTTAATAGTGTTTCAAGGTCAACATCGAAGAACGGAAAAGTTTCGAAGACATTCGGGCTGCAACAACAACCTATAATTATGGCCCAATAGGCCACGATCGTGACAGAAGCACCAAAGTTGGCCTACAATCATGGCTTGTAAGAGCCCAAAACATGGCTCACGATCGTGACTTGCGTCCAACAAACGTGCAGACACTAAAAAAACATCAAGTTTTGAGGGATTTTTTAGATCTTTTGGGCCTGAAAAAACCCTAAGGTTGCTTAAAACACAAAAGGATATTTAAAGAACAAGAAAAAGAAGGAAGAGGGAGCTTTTGCATCAACCACTTTGAGAACCTTACAAAGAATTCATTGAGAGAATGAGGAAGAGAAGAAGGAAGAGAGAAGAGGGAAGAAGTTGACTCAATGTACTTTCCAGATCAAGTGGTGTCCCGATGTCGCTGCCTCCCATCCTCCATTATATAGAATTGGATTGAATAGTGATGATAAGATCTGGAATGTTAAGGATGTTTTAAACTCACTTTCAAAGTTTTATTCTTACATTAATGAAAATTTGATTGTTATGTGTTATTTGGATTTGTTGTGGTTTGATTCTGCAATTTCATAATTCGGTAATAGACTAAGAGGGTGAATCGAATGAAAATGATTAAATTGGACTAACGGGAGTTATATGATTTAATAGAGATAAGAATTGAATCAGATCGAGAAATTGTGCGAAAAGAAATCTTGCATAGGTTTTTGATAGTTTATTAGAAAACTTCAGAATTAATTAGGTTTTTGGATAGGTTGTAGATTGAGAGATTGCAACTCCCATAATCCGATTAGAGTTTATAATTTAGGGTTAATAGTTATCACTCGAGAGAGAGTAATCAACCCTAGGATAGTCTAGAACCAACAATCCGATAATTCATAATCATTTAAGTTAACATTAAGGATAGGCAAATTTCCCTTTCTCTCAATTGGTAAATTCTTTCGGTTGATTCTTGGTGTGATGCAATTGCTTAATAATTAGTATATTCATCTTTGATTCTTAATTTAATTATTGAATTGAATTCTCGTTTTTAGTTTTGTTGCACTTTTTTTATTTCTAGCCTTAGATCTTAGGATTAAATTAACTCCCTCCTCGTGGGATCGACACCTTTAGTACTATGCTAATGGACCGTGTGCTTGCATATTATCAAGGGTCTAATATTAAAGCTTACACATAACAAACACCTGATCATGGTGCTAGGAATTCATTGGCGAGAAATACTTAGCTCAGTAATTTGCAACTGGAAAAATCTTACCATGGATTTCAATTGGGCAAGCAAAAGTTGTCGATTACAAGGCATCGAGCTTCAATCAATCCTGGCATCTCTGACTGAACTTACCAAATAGCTGAGATAAGGCCAAACTAGTTTTGCCATATGTTTTCACATGAATATAGAAGATTTACTTAACATTACTACTCCAGACATACTGAAACATTTTAAAGAATATGACAACATATTTCAAGAGTCAACCACGCTACCTCCAAGATGGGAAATCGACCACAACATTAAACTAAAGGAAGGAACTAAACCAATCAATGTGAGGCAATACCATTATGCCTATTTCAGAAGGAGTCATTTTCATGGTTACTGTGCCGGCTATTAAAATCAGATCCGCCTATCTAGGACTCGATCTTGCTACTAGTCCATAATGATCAAAATCAAATCGTGAGCCTATTAATGAAGCAAATTCGATGAAGCAAAAACTAGAGATTGAAACACAAGTACAAGAGATGCTGAATTCGGGTCTCATTCAAGCTAGTACTAGCCCTTTTTTGCCCCCGTGTTACTCGTCAAGAAAAAAGACGACAGTTAGAGATTTTACACAGACTATCGGTCTCTCAATAATGCTACCATCAAGGATCGATTCCCCATTCCTACCATTGACGACATGTTGGACGAATTATATGGAGCAATGTACTTCACCAAGCTTGACATAAGGGCTGGGTATTATTAGGTACGCATAAACCCAGACGTCGTACACAAAACAACATTCCACACATATAACGAACATTATGAATACCTAGTACTATCGTTTCGCTTATGCAACGCACCATCAACATTTCAGGCCATCATGAATTCTATCTCTATCTTTACCTCATAAAATTTATCTTGGTTTTCTTTGATGATATACTCATATACAACCTATCTTGGAGTAGCCACCTTTATCATGTTAAGTAGACAATGGAGATCCTCAAGCACCATCGGTTTTTTTTAATGGTAAGAAAGTATAATTTTGGCCGAAAAGAACTTGAGTACCTCGGTCACATAATCACCAACTAAGGGGTAAGAGTTTGCGGCCATGATCTCTTGGCCACAACCAAAGAATATTTCAGAGCTACAAGGATTCCTTAGCCTAATTGGTTATTACAGAAAATTCGTTCGAGGTTATGGGATATTAGCTTGGCCCCTTACAAATCTTCTCAAAAAAGGGCAATTTGGATGGAATTTAGAAGCGGACAAGGCATTTATCAATTTTAAAGAAGCAATGACCAATACTCCTACATTAGCTACGCCTAATTTTAATGACACCTTTGTTATTGTAACAAATGCATTATACAATGGGATTGACACAATACTATAGCAACAAGTACAACCCATTGCCTCTATGAGTCATGCCTTCGTAGTTACAACGAAATCATGGTCTATATATGCAAAGGAGGTGCTGGCAATCATTGAAGCAATATGTGTATGGAGACCTTATTTTTTTTGGACAAAAGTTCATCATTCAAACCAATCAACGCAACCTTAAGTATCTCTTGGAGCAAAAAATTTCAACACTTGAACAACAACAATGGGTGGCCATGATGGGATTTGACTATGAGATTCAATACAGATCCGGAAGTGAAAATGCCACCGCCGACGCTCTCTCATGGTGATCTGATAGCCCTACCCTTAAAAATTTATTTTTGGCGCAAGTATCAATATGGAATGAGATTACAAAAGCTAGTCAAGAGGATGATTACATGCAACAAATTATACATAAGGCATAGTCTCAAACCAATGGTCCTTATTCCATGTGTCACGGCTTGATTTTTTTTAAAGGCAGAGTTGTCGTCCCTCAACGACTTCAGGAATCATTAATTTTTGAAGCTCACGACACCAAGATAGGAGGGCCTTCTAGAGTTATTCAAACTTACAAACACTTGAAAGAACAATTCTATTGGCCTTCCATGTTTCACATGGTTAATGAGTATGTAAGAAAATGCAAAATCTATCAAAAAAATAAAGGCATCAACTCTAAAACCAACAGGACTCCTCCAACCATTACTGATTCCTTGCCACGTTCGGGATGATATAACACTTGACTTTATTAAAGGGCTACCAAGCTCTCAAGAAAAAAATTCAATTCTAGTGGTCGTAGATAAGCTCAGCAAAAGTTCCCACTTCATGTCATTAACTCACCCATTTACAAAGTGGTGACAGAGAAATTTATTGATGGAGTGGTAAAATTAGATGACATGCCGAAATTCATAATCAGTGATTGTGATCCTATTTTTATTAGCAAATTTTGGCAGAAATTTTATAAGATGTCAGGTACACAACTTAGAATGAGTTCTGCATATCATCTACAAATTGACGGCCAGATGGAGGTAATTAATCGGTGTCTTGAATAGTACTTACGTAGCTTTGCTCGCCAATGGTCGAAGCAATGGAATTCTCACTTACCTTGGGTAGAGTACTGGTACAACACAACATACCATGAGTCGACGAGTATGGCTCCATTTTTGGCTTTGTATGGGCATCATCCACCAATAGTGCCAATGTACGAAGTGGGATCGTCCGTAGTGCACGAGATAGATCAAGCTTTGTTATCACGAGACGAATTGTTGAGCCAGCTGAAACCAAATATAGAAACAACAATCAATCAAATGAAGCGGCTCGCTGATAGCAAAAGGCGACCTGAGATCTCAAGAAGGAGACTTGGTATTGCTAAAACTTCAACCATATAAGCAATCTTCTGTGTTTCACCGTACTCATCAAAAGTTAGCAAGCAAGCACTTTGGGTCGTACACAGTTTGAGAAGAATCGGTTATGTAGCTTATGAACTTCAACTTTCGGCAGTATCGGATACATCTAGTGTTCCATATGTCATTACTAAAGAAATATCTTGGTGAGAGGCCTCAGTTCAGCACCGATCTTCCTTATATTGATGACGATGGTACAATCATTTTGGAACCAGATAAAATTGTCAATGCCCAATGGCTTAAAAGAGGTGGCAAGTTTGTGGAGTAAAGTCTTGGAAAACCTTCCGAAAGAAGACGCCACATGCGAAGATTTAAGTTGTTTTTCACCCTAAGCAGAAATTTACAAAAATTTATACGCTTTGACCGGGACCATAACGGAAGTCCGAACTAAATCCCATTCAGCTACGTCTTAAAAAAATAGTATCTTTGGGCTAACGGTATTATTCTACTCGTTTGCATATCCTTCCATGAAATTGATGGAGAAACTGGAAAATATAAAAGTTACAGTCGGCTACTTGCTCCCAGAATTGAATCAACCTTAATCATCATTTTGCGAGAATCAGCTATTAACATAACCAGTCTAGTATGATTCTGGGGCTAAGCACACCACACAACTGGAACTATCAAATGAAGTTCTACTCTCATTCACGAGTCATCAGTGAGATCTCCCCATCTTACATTGTGCTTTGCAGCAAGATAATGTGCTCCAACTGGGCCTCTGCTACCGTAGGGATAGAATTCTGGTACAATCTTCTTCTCTTCAAGTTCTTTTAACAATGGTGTGAATAATGCCCAGGCAGCATCAAGCTCATCGCTCCTGATGAATAATCTTCGCTCTCCTTCTATTGCATCTAAAAGTAGCCTCTCATAGGCATCTGGTATTTCTCTCGGATATCTTCACATTGAAGTGTAACAAAATTAATCAAAAACGGATTTTATATCTGCTCTGTAACTTAATAGTCAATCCGGATTTCAATATGCAGCTTCTGCTGTAAATGTGATCTAAAAAGATACATTTTACCGGCCATTCAAAAGTCTAGCTATGATTCACTGCCAAGAAATCAGAAGAACAAAGTGATCTAACAATGTCTGTCCCTCACCAGTGGCTATCTCCTTGTGAGTGAAGATGTCAAACTAAGTTTCTTTTTCGAGACTCCGAGACAATATGATGAATGTGATCCACTGGGTTGGAGTGGAAATCTTGGATCATATTAATTATAAACTACCACTTTATGTTAGCCCATGCAACTGAATTGTTAATACTAGCTCTATAAAAGAAATGACTGCATTATTATCATACCTTGCTCGATAAAGTAAATTAAGCTCACTGCGATCTAGTCTCATTCCAAGACCAGGAACTTTGTTGTTGATCTTCAGATATATAGCCTCATCGGGTTGTACACGAAGTACAAGCTCATTTGTAGCCTTGTCCAAATCAGTTCCAAAATTCCTCCTGTACAAGTTGCCAGGGACATGTCTGAACTGCACCCTGACCTCTGCTCTGAAATTTCACACAAATACTTTCAGGTCATAGAATTAATTGCCCCTACAATTTGCAAAGTAAGAAGGAAAGTGCAGACTGCAGATAGAAGGAGCGTCCTCCAGGAAAAGTAGAAATTATACTTACCGCCTAGTATGAAGAGCTTTGCCTGCTTTCATCAGAAAAGGCACCCCGTCCCATCTGGAATTATTAATAAAAAGTGCTGCTGCAGCAAATGTAGGCGTAAGACTATCCTTTGGAACTGTTTGATCATCTGTATAACCAGGGAATGATTTACCACCCTTGCTGTGGCCCTTGTATTGGCCAACAATTACATTTTCAAGTTCCAGTTGTTTCATTGACCTTAGAACCTTTACCTGGATCAAGGACATTCTACTCTATGACATCATTTTTCACCAAACCATGAAGATTGGTCAGAAAAGGATACCTTCTCATTCCTGATGTCCTCAGCATCCAAGCTAACAGGTGTCTCCATTGCAAAAAGCGCCAGTATTTGCAGCAGATGATTTTGCATTATGTCTCTTATAATGCCATAGTTGTCAAAATATCTGAACATATAAGCAAATTCAGTTTATCAGTTGTGTCATTGAGAAAATAATAATTTCTTCTGAACTTAGCATCATGAGATAATATATGCATCTCACCCTCCACGGCCTTCCGTACCAAAATCTTCAGAAAATATCAGCTGCACACTGCGAATGTAATTTCTTGACCACAGGGGCCCAAAAACAAGATTGGAGAAACGAAGCACTGACAGATTCTCAACTAGCTCCTTGCCTAAGTAATGATCAATCCTAAATGAAAATCTCACACAATCAGACTTTCTCCTAAATTTTGATCCTATTTCTTAACAAATAGCAATAAAGCAGAAAGAACCTGAATATTTGATCTTCAGCTAGATAGTGCTTTAAACATCTGGTTAACTGACGAGATGACTCCAAGTCACGACCAAACGGCTTTTCAACAATGACCCTAGTCCACCCTTTCGTTGAAGATGCTCTAAGGCTTGCACATCTCACCACATCAACAAAAATATTTGGAGGGATTGACAAGTAAAACAGCCTGTTTGACCGCTTTCCAACCTGAAAATTAAAACCAAAAGTCTATGGCTGATCAATATTGAACACTATCATTCAGCTATTGCATTTATTTTTCTTGTTGCCAGTCATTTATAGAACTAACTTTAGGCTAGGGTACACTATAAAAGATGTTTTAGAAGTGCAGTAACCGCATGGAGGAAAAGTAGACAGAGAGAAGGTGAAATATATACATCCCTTACTCCTGCAATAGTAGCTAACAAGCCACTGGCCACCACAATCTTCCTATTATTAGGGCATGGGGTATATGTATAAAATAAATGTGAGGAGAGAGACATATGGTCAATGACATCAAATTCAATTATCCAAGTATTGTCATAATACTTGTTTGAGATATTCATGCAAAAGGAAAATAAAGGTCTACTTGACACAGTTAAAGAACTAGTTATATAGGACTACCTAAGACATCTCAATTTCTCAATCTACTCACTATTAAGAACTCTTTTATCTGAACCTTCATTTATTTTGGGAATGATAATTTTGAATGCAGGCATATTAGGCACAAGAAGAAAACAGAAGAATGAAATCCAAAAAAAAACGCAGCAATGAAGGCTACTCAAAGAAGAATTTCAAGATAAGAAACTCTAGGACTCCAATACCATGACACTAAGTAAAAGGAAAGTGATTTTTCTTGTTACAGTGATTTAGAATTACGTAGTTATATATGACTGCTAGGATTTAAAAAGGTCTACGCCATATTGTAGGTGAGATGATAATGCAAATAACCTATATAACTGCAGGATTTTAGGAGCACGCAGCACTATCAAGAACATTACCTCTTTTTCATTTAGCTTGTCGTCCAATTTGGAGAAATCTTCTTCTGAATTATACTGACCCGCATGGTAATAGCATCTTTTCAGAAACTGATCCATTTTGTCTTCACAATTTTCCCTACAAGTCAAGCAACATGTCAACAACTGTACTTGAGATGAAGTTCAATTCAAAGAAAAAAAAAGTCGAGAATGGATTAAAACCTCTGGTCAATTCTGCACGTTAATGTCTTGCTGATCATATTTCTCAGTTCCTCATCAGTCATCTTAGTTCGAGCATAACCAAATACTCTGAAGTCCTTCAGGAGGAAAAGTAAATAAACCATTTATCATATTCAAGAACTAATCTGAAACGATTTAATCTAACATAATTTTGGAACTTAATAAAACAAATTATATTAGAACCTCAGGTAGGAAGTCTTCATAGTAAAGAGCAAAAAGTGCGGGAAATATCTTCTTCTTGGCTAGATCCCCTGAAGCTCCAACAACAGTAATGCTGAGGGTAGATTCCAATTTCTCACCTTCTGACACAAAAGCCGACGAGCCCTCCCTGTCTTGAGGCTTAACATGTTCCCTGGCAAGAGGACTTCCATCCATACCTATTTTAAAATCTCATCCAATTACTCGAATTCATTGCCAAGGAACACGACAACGACAAAAAAGATATGCAAGTTCAATTTAGGAAAAAGGCATGAACATCAACGTAACTATATCTAGTGACTACCCATTTAGCAGACATCGCTGCGTTAAAATAAGAAGCAATTAACTCCGGACTTTAAAGAGTACGAAGTAACTTTCTCAAACGTGAATTCAATACTTCTTTTGTCTTTTTAATCCTAGGAAAGATATCATCTGGCTTCTTATACGAGCAGTCTTGAAATAAGCAATCCAAAGACTAGAAAAACAAGCCTTGAACGTATAAGCTCTTTTCTTTATATACTATCCAGGAACTTTGGACAGTAAAAGATGCAACACCATCATAAAACTTAAAATTGGATAATGTAAAGAAGCAAAATGAAAAAAATAATTATGGATGAAGGATCAAGAACAGACCATCCTGCAAAGAGACAGCATTTAGAGGATGGCCATTTGTGGATTTTAGCTGGAACTGCTTCCTGGTTCGGATTCTAGGATGATACTGAGGTACCGGTGTGAAAGAAACTATCTTTCTTGGCAAAACAACGAATCTGCTGACCGCTTTTATCTCATGAGAAGATGAGAGTTTAGTTGATGAATATGGACTCAAATGTGTTGCCATTCACCTTGATCAGGCGAAAAATGAGACCTTTGATTAAGCAAAAATGGCAAATGAATCTTCAGGAGATCATTTCATCATCTGTAATTTTTCTTCTTTTGGTTCCATCTTTGGAG
Organism: Erythroxylum shatona; assembly: GCA_027568895.1. Lineage (NCBI taxonomy): Eukaryota > Viridiplantae > Streptophyta > Magnoliopsida > Malpighiales > Erythroxylaceae > Erythroxylum > Erythroxylum shatona. The sequence goes on along the minus strand of JAOSBK010000009.1, from coordinate 9,198,561 downwards.
CCTTTGGTGCAAATCGACTTCAATACATCCATTGCTTGAAGAGAAACAATGCGTTCTTTTGGGCAACTGAAAAGGCCAATAAGTGAAGCAAATCTTGTACGTGAGGTCCATATTTTTTCCCGAATACAAAATATGTTCTTTTAAATGGTCGAAATAAGGTTGGATTTCTTTTTCAAACACAGCAAAAGATTGCAAGTGTGGTTTGAAACTTTTCTAACTTTATCCCAAGCTCCTTATCAACATAGATGAACTCACCTGGTCTGTTCTGACACAGATTTTTTCTCTTCTTTTGGCGAATTTATTAACCTTAATGACTATTTAAGCTTACTTTCAATGCAACCAAAAAGTTCTTGACAAAAGCTTTAGCAAAGACCAGATTGCATGTAGCCACTGATATACCAAATGATTGTCAGGAGGTATGAAAATCAAGTTCTAGTAGAACAAATAATCGTGTTAAGATTTGAATCAAGTTATCAAAAAAGAAAGAAAATCAATTTAATTTGTTTATTTTTACAAAGAACTAAGATGTTTTTAAAGCCCACAATAATCAGCTCAACCACTTGGCCTTTTATTATAAATCTTAGTGCATACGTAATTTTGAAACACAATAAAAACAATAGTCAAATAATAAGAAATTTACCAATTGTCTTTATGATTTAGTAGCATAAAAACACGACCATGTTGATTCACCCTCTTAGTGATGAGTAAACTCTAAAAGTTCAGATGTAAGAGCTTTTCCTTTAACATGTTTCGCCTGCTTGAAGTTTTATTATGATAATGCAAACAAATGTAAGACCGGGCGGGGGTTGAATTATATGTTAAAAAATTAAGGTAACTTCAAATCGATGAGATCCTGGTTGAACAAAATAAATTTATAAATAGAAAGGTTTTATAAACTTTCAAAATGATCTTGTTAAAGCTTTTTTTTAAAAAAAAAGAGGAGCTTGTTAATTTAAAAGGAGCATGTTAATACTAAAATAGAAAAGAGTCAATTAATTGAAGGGAGTCTACTAACGCTTAAAACAGTAGGAGCCTCCTAGCGCTCAAAAAGAGTTTGCTGACTTTTGAAAGAAACCTCTTACGATATAAAAATAGAAGGAGTCTATTGTAAAATTGAAGGAGTCTCTTGAAAATACAAACTTATAATGCGAAAATTTAAAAATAAGGAAGAGAGAGAAGATGACACAATAGATTTATACTAGTTCGGCTTATAACGAAGCCTACGTCCAATCCCCAAGTATCTAACTTGAATTTTTCATTATAAAAACCAAGTAATAATTTGGCGAGCCTCTTCAAGCTCACAAGTGTATATTTTTTAAGATTTTTCAACCTTCCACAATAGTAATATTTTGCTAGCCTCTACTAGCTCTCAACAAGAAATGTATGAAAGATTTAACAGTCTCTCTTAATGGAATGATCTCACTTTCTAAAGTATAAAGAGTTTAATAAAACTTTCAAGAATATTGATATTCTAAGATATTTCGCAAGTCTTGTATTTTTCGCAAATACAGTGGCCTTTCCTTAAATAAACATTTTCTTCAACTAATCTTTGCTAAAATCTTCGATATTATCTCTACTTAAATCTTCAATACATTAAGATAAACATTATGTCAAGGCTTCCAGAGCAAATTATTGGAATTAGTAAGATCCTTTCAGATGTCATGGAACCATTTCTAAAAAGGTAAGTTTATAAAAAAGATTCCTACAAAAAAGAAAGCAATTATTTCATTATTTTATTTCCTTTTAAGAAATATCGTTGCCTATATAGGGAAATAAATCTAATTTAAAATTTAAAATATTATATAATTATCATCAAAATCATTAATCATAAACCTTGAGCTAACAATATCCTCTTTTTAATGATGACAAACAATAATAGATATATTCTCAAACTTCAAATAATAATAAAGGATTTCGAAAGATACCTGTAAATTTACTCGCAGTTATGATTAGAAGGAGCCTGACTTTTAAAAACATTTCAGCAGAATATATCAACAATAACAAATATATCAATAAGGCAATATTGAAAATATATCACATATTTAAAGTAAGACGCATGCAATGTATATCATTAACTATTCTCCCCCTTTGTCATTGTCAAAAAATAGAGGAAAAATATCTAAGGCATCAAACAATATCATAATTATGTAAGAACATACCAAGCAAGAAAAACAGAGTTATTAAAGAAATTCAAAGATTTCTTTGAGCAAAATTTGTATGTCAAGAAGATGATTTTGCATGCTATCTATTTGTTCTTGATTGGCTTGAATGTTCTGCAGTTGTTATTAGAGATTTATACTATTTTCATCATAAGGAGGGATAAGAGTTTGTTGGTCTAAAGTAGGATTTAAGTTTTTTGCTACTCTTTTAGATCTTTTTCCTACCTAGACATTGTTTTGCATTTTGTATCAAAATTGGTAGGGAATGGAAAGGTGAAACTTAACCGGTGCATACCAATTTAGATTTGCAAAAGAAACTCTATAATAGATGAAAATCTTGGTGAGCAACATCCTATAAGATAGACAATCGGTGGTATTCTTATGATTCCCCTTATCTATCATGAACCTCAAAATATTGCTAGAGGATACATTATGTTCCCTTTTAGCAAATTATACACTACATAAGTTTCCAGCAAACTACACCTTTTAACAGAGCTACTCCTGGGAAAGATTGAGGTAGCTGATAATGATACCAGGCATCGTGGCAGTAAATCTAATTGCTTATTCCAGGGTCTCCCATCTTGGGTGTTTTCAGCATAAAGACATATGGATTTAACAACTCCCACCAATTCCAGATCATCGACATCTCACTTATGACAAGGAAAAATAGTTCTCCCTAGAGGAGTTATGTCTAAAGAGATGTTCTGATTTTGGAAGGCACGGCATGAATTGCTTGTACTGGAAAAAAAAATTATGCGTAATTGAAATTGACCTTCTCGAGGTATTAAGAGTGACTGATAGATAGTGATGAAAAATAGTTAGTTGATTGACAAAGTTTTATGAACAGTGTTAATGATTGATAAGGTTTAGTTGATCCGACAATTTGATTTGAGAGTGATCATTGAAGAGATAAATGTTGAAATGAAGTAAAGGTTAATTTTCGGAGTCCTAATCCTAGCGGAGACTCAAGTGTAAGAGATAAAATATGTTACTGAAAAAGTGTACATGATACTGATGAGATAACTCTGATTATGTAAGAGAATTTCTAAGAAAAAAAAATTTCTCCTCATTGGAACAAATCGACATTGAAAGAAACATACGAATTGATTATGGGTATAAAGAATTTATTGTACTGAAGAGTAAAGTGTCTCAATTATGTTTAAAATGGGAAGCGACTATCAGCATTGATGATTGCTTTAATGCATTTGAAAAGGGAAGAAGATAAATTGGCACAGTTGAGGAAATTTTAGATCCTGTAAGTTTCATAAGAGTGAATCCTAGCTGGATCAATACAATTTGTGGATGAATTAGTGTTTGA
>JAOSBK010000009.1:9117751-9131021 GCA_027568895.1 Erythroxylum shatona | reverse complement strand
GAAAGAGAGAGCAAAGTGACAAGGAAGCAAGTAAGAGATGAGAGCTAGGCTTAGAGTTGGAGAAGATCAAAACCCATGAAGAAGAGGAAGAGAGAAGCTACGAAGAAGAGAAGAAGAGAACCCAAAAACAAAACTCCAAAGGCTTTTTGAAAGACAAGTATCGTGAGAGAGCAAAAATAGTCTTCAAAATTAAACAAATGGTGGCTTTAAGACATGGCTTGGCAAGTGACACTTGTCACTTGCCACATGTCCAAATTCCAAGCATTCCCTTATAATTCACTCATTAACTAATCCATTCAAACAGAAATTTCCAATGAATGACACTTGTCAATAATTTCTAAAGTCATGTTTCTAAAATTTCAATGCTATTGGACAGTAATTCTACTATCGGTACACAATCAGTCTGCTAGTTGTCATTTTTTCTAGTCCAGAAAAGTACCCCGAAAATTTCAGAAAAAATTCTAAATTTCACTAACAAATTTTAAAACCTCAATTACCCTCTCCAACTAAATTTTTCAAGCACACAAATCATATTTTTCATAACAATCACATTTAGTAACAAATATACAGGGAAATGTCATGAATGTATGTACAGTTATTTTCATGTGCAAAATTTACTATTCACGTGCATATGCACCTTATATAATGCATGAGCATGAGATGTGTTTTCCTAATTTCTCTTATTGATCTAACAAATATCAATTTCTAGGGTTCAAACCCTTGTATGGAAACGGAATGTTACAAAGATAAAAGTGCTAGCTTCTTAAAAGCTCTTCCTTTTAAATAGAAAAAATCATAAGAGTCTTTTCTTAAAATTAAATCTCTTTAATTATAATTAGAATTAAATTCTAATTCTAATTAATTTAATTTAATTTTAATAAAATCAAATATCTCATATTTGATCCTCATATTTTCTAAAACTTTATAATTAAGTCTAACTTAATTAAATTAATTTTTCTTTCACAAATTGTTCTTTAATGTATGACCCATTAGGATTCTAATAAATTAGCAATGATTATAAATTCTAATTCTAATTCATAATTAGAATTATATAAATTAAAACTTCTTTTAATTTATCTTTAATTCATCAAGTAAATAATTCATAATCATAAATTATGATTGACGTCTAGCAATATGTAATAATTACCCAAATATCAGGAATGTCAAAGTAATTGACTTAACTTGTCCATACATGGCTATAATGTATAATTTAATCCTTTCGTTATTCAATATTCTAATTAGACAGAGTATGGATATAGTGTCTACTCTTATCATCCAATCATGTTCATTCTTGCTAATTAGTAATTGATTTATAATTAAAATTTGAAAACTTCTTTTCAAATATCAATTCACTCTAGCTAAAGAATTATATAAATCATTACTAATCAAGAACAATAGAATATTTTCTCTAATTACTTTAGAGTGACGAATCCTATATTGACTTACTCAACTATCTACATATGATTCATACTGTATCCAATTACTACAATTATCATAGGACGATTCATAAGTAGCATCAAAACATAGTAATTCCCACACTAGATACCTTAGTAATCTCAAGTTTGAGAATCAATTATACAACCATCATTATGAGATAATCCATACACATATAAGTAATATTTCATTCGGAATTTTCATAATCACGTCAGTTCAGTAATTTATTCTCTAATAATTATCCACACATTAGTTTAAGTATCTTCATATTTTAATTTATGAGATTAATTATTTTCTTAATAAGAAAGAAACATAATATGTGCTAGTTTTACCGTTTCAATAATATCCAGTCTTGATGAGATTATAACTAGGATTATTTAGGAATAACACATAAATATAAATAGAATATCATAATTATGATCTCATCATAATTTCAGTTACACAGTAATTATTCTAAGGATTTTATCTTTAGTATTAAAGCATAAAATATTAATTAAATTAATATATAAAGATAAATAAACTCTTTTCATTAATTCAAAATAATGACGTACATTAATTTGCATTGAATTGATTGGCTGCTGGGGCATAAATTAACAGAAGATGCCAACGTTTTAGGGGAAAGATAAATGATTAAAAAAATATGAAGGCAAGTCTGTTGGCAGATCTATCAAATTGCTTGGACAAGTAAAGGGTCTTCAAACTTGATGAACTTAAAAAAGCCACAGATGGATTTAGTGAGTACTGCTTAATTCAAGGTTCTGTCTATGAAGAGTCCATTAATAGGGAGGTCTTTGCCGTTAAGAAGATGAAATGGAATGCCAGTGAGGATCTCGGGATTTTGCAGAAGGTAATTACACCTCCTTTCTTCAATACACTTATGCTTCTCCGATCTAATGCAGAAAAATTTTCAGATGCTTCATAAATCGTTATTAGATAGTAACATCAATTTCACTCACCATGTTTATTCGTCATCCTTTGGTCTGTAGGTGAATCGGCAATTAATGCAGTTAGAGGGCCTTTGTATGCAAGTTTCTACCTACTATGTGAATATGTGGAAAACGGGTCTCCACATTTATTATGGCTGCACAACCACAAAACCAAGATGTTGGACTGGAAATCAAGGTTGCTGGTCCCATAGATATAAAATAAATAAGATTAATAATTAGCTTTTTAATGATAATATATTATTATAGATATGACAGGTGGCACATGCGGATGAAACTCCCTACGATCAATTGGGAATTACATGTGAATTTTAGAGACGCAGTTTGGTGAAGTCTTGCAAGTAGTTTGCTGGCAAATGTGAACAAGAAGACACGTGACCAACTTTTTTACAACTGATGGCGTGCTTTTGCATCCTTTTCATCAGTAGACACGTGACCAAGACCTAAACTTATATTTGACTAGGTTTTGTCCCAATCTTCTGTTACTGAAAGTTGACTAGGTAAAGAAAAACCTAAAGTACGTAAGATATTCAAGAACTATTACGCAATAACATCAGAAGTGGGAATTGGAGGCTGAAAAGCATATTGAATGTTGGTCATAGACAGTCGACGTCTTGAAGGAACGAGGTCTATAAACGAAAACGTATATGATTTGTTAGTAACATCGGCCCATTTTGCATTTCTACCTTAAAACATTTGTTTTGTAGCTTGTAAGCTATATCTGTAACACTTCCTTGGAAAGTTCTAGCATGTCAAAAATTACTGCTTCAGCAAGAAACAAGATAAGACTATGGAGATTCTCAGAAATTCTTAGACTAATCGCGCAAGATGAGAAAGTACTAAGGTTGACTGAGGATTTGAAATGGTCAATATAACATGTTTAGCAATTCAAGCCTATCCTGGCAAACTTCTGCTTTCCAAATTCTACCCTGTTACTTTGTTTACCTTTTTCGCTTGTCAAATTCAACAAAGAAAAATATTTACTCGTTTTCAAACAGATGGCTGTAAAGGAAGATATTGAAAGGCTAATTAGTAATCATCAAGTCTACTAGCCTGACAGCTTCAGTCCTCCTTCCAAGTCTTCCTATGGTCGTCTCTTGAAAGGGGTATTAATTATTAAGGGTCGTTGAATGACTTGGTCATTTCCCTAAAACTACCTTGATTCCTGAACATCTTTCTTTGTTAGGGAAGGGCAATTCTGTCTAACCATACATTGGACCAACTAGTCGGGACCTTAAGCCCTTCTATAAAAGCATCAAGCATATGCTTTTAGGCTGCATTAACAGCCATTGTTGCTGCAATCCCTCCCATTAGATTCCAGTACTCGACTCCTTCCTAAAACCGTTTCCGTTCATATCAAGTGGAATCAATGAAGTGTCAAGACCACCAATCTTCAAACCAAACTAGCAATCTCCATTGTCCCAACCTTGCTATCAAGTTTCTAGCTTCAATACTTCTCTTTTCTGTCATGTTTTTGTGTTCTTCGCTACTTCCTACTGTGTCCAACCTAATCCAATTGTTTGCCTGCAATGTTTCCAAGAACTACATGTTCCTCCTCTGCAATGGAATTCTGGTTTTGATAGTGAAAAATGCTGGTTTCTTTAGCTATTACCAACAAGAAGCCATTTTTAGTGGTGAAGACAAGTTAAAGATTGGAACGAGTTCAGAGAAAGTGGTTGAATCATCAGTAAGCAAAGCAGGAGTTGCAGAGGAAGTCAAGGAATTGCAGGCAACGGAAAAGAATTCCTTGTTGGTTGTTGGACAAGAACACAATTCCTCGTTCACGAACGTAGCTGAAGTGGATGAGCAAGGTAATAGGGTCATTGTTCTTCAAGACGACGAAGAAGAAGAAGCAATTGGGTTGCCAAGTGCAGAAGAATTGAACAGAAAGTGTGATGATTTTATAAGGAGGATTAAAGAAGGGATCAAACTTGAAGCTCAGCAGGTTATCATGGTGCATTATTAGTGGCATGGACAGGCCACAAAAGAAACTCTGGAGAAACTACATACACCACTATGACTTGTATGCTTGATATGTATATATCTATTTTTGGATTATAAGAAGAATCTTCCGCTGATGTGAATCAAAGCTTAAAGAACTCCGACAGTGTCAGCCTTCCAATCATACACTATCCCGTGAATTCTGCTAATTGCTCTTTACCTTTGCTTGTGGTCCCCCAATCGGTAGGCGCCGGCCATAAGTATCAGGTTCAATTTTTGCTAGAGACGATGTATAATCCGAAACTCGCCAATTCTTAGAAGATTATTTCCACACAAAAAAAAAAAAGAAGAAGAAAGAAATCAACTTCTCAACTTCTTATAAAATAGATTGAAAAATTATAATTCACTTCAAGTTTAAACAAATAAAAAGGAACAAAAAGTGTAAAATTTGCAATGGGCCGAAAGTTACACTATACACAAGTTCACGTGAGGTTTCATTTTAAAATTGATTGATAATAAGTGGAATAGTCCACTAGACTTATATGTTAGTCTTCTTTCTTCTCTTTTTCTAATATGGGATACTCACATGTGGATATTATCAACACTCTCCCTTAAGTGTAACTGGGATTGAGCATCTAATTGTCATTTAAAATAAACACGGTGGTAACCGAATCGGACTATTGGGACTGAACTTTCAGACGGACTATCGGAAAATTAATAATTTGGACCAAACTTATTCTGATATCATGTGAAATTTATAATGAGCCTACCAACCTACACAACAAAAAAAGTTAGATCACACATAAGTTCAAGTAAAATTACATTCTCAAAACTAATTGATAATAAGTGAAGTAGCTCACTAAATTCTCTTTTTCTAATATGAGATATAGCTATTATTATCCGAAAGGTCTCACTAGACAGGAAAATCTAACCAAATCTCATGCTCATTGAATATTTGAAATATAGTTTAATGGGTTAATGCATCTCTGTCATGTGGTTGTGTTTTTGTTTGCTCCTCATATTTCCGAAAAGAAGCTATCAAAGTAGCTGCTTTGCCGAGTTGACTTGAGGTCAATGGGAAAACGCATAGTAAATTCATTCACACTGGGGGTTCAGTTTGTCTCATCTTGTGTAATTTTTTGTTTGAGCGTATACGAAACGCATGCATATAAAGCACTCGTCTTGTCTACAAAAGGACCCATTAAAATAGGCCAAGTTTGAAGTACACGTTTCATGTCTATGAAAAAAAAAGGAAAATCTATTTTTTCTTATTCTGAATCAAGCATTTGTAATACGTAATCCTCACATTGGAATCATGGAAGGACTTTTTTTGTTTGATAATCATCTTTGAAGATGTAATGTAAAACAACTGGAGTGTGTATTTCAAATTTGGCATTACAAGTTAGCACAAATTAGTTGAAACAGATGAGCCGTCTCTTTTGGCATTCGTATTCACGGGGCCCAAAAGAGACGACGAGGACAACAACCAAAACCCCACCACTAAGACCGAAAATACTCGTCCACTCCCTTCCTCTGTGCATTGTGTTCTATGGGGTCCCATTTTCATTTTGAAGTTGCAGAAGCGCAATGCATCTTAGCTCCCGGGTAACTCATGTAGCAGACCATAGCCTTCAACCGTAATGTATTAATGTTTTTTACAAGGACTGATGAAAACCCTTTTTTGTTTAATAAATTATCAAAAATAATTGGAACATGGGTTATCAGTAATTACAATTTTAGTTTCTACCATTCGAATCACTTCTTATTTGTGATATTGTGCTTATATTACTAGGAAATACAGAATCAATAGTTCAAAATTATTTTGAATTAGATACCAGAGGCTTAAAATTAATTAAATTAATGGTAAAAATTGTTTTCTTAAATCTGAAAATATGGACTAATATTGAATGATTTATAGTTTGAATATTACACAGACTGACTATGGCTTACTTTCTCAGGATCCAGACAGGGCAGCAAACGCTTACAAACATCAATCATGTTCACATCTCCTAAGCGGAAGTGGGGAACATGAGTTTCAACCGTCCCCACCTTTTGTGCACTATGTCTGTGGTCAACTAAACTAAGTAGAGACAGGACAAATTGAAATGTATGATTAACATACGTGGCCTTGAGGTTGATCCTTTCAAGTGGCAAGATGTACAGAATCTTCGGTTAATATATCCATCTAGCTACTTCATGGCATAATATGTGGCATTGCTATATTCAACCCATGTAGGGTTGATACAAACATTTGGAAACCTATATGCTATATATATATACATAGAGCCCAACTATAAGGCCCCAAATTATACCCTAATTGAAATGTTACATGTCCATGAAAATATATGTGATATGATTGTGAATTGCATATGTTTTGAATCTGGGTTTGATGAACCATAATTAACAACTTGGAATTAATTAATACCATTAGAAAATTGAAGTATTAAAATGTATATTTGGACTAGGAAAATGTTAAGTGGCAAGATAAGTTGGTACATAAAAATTAGTATGACTAAGCCTATACTTTGAATGACATTTGGCAGTATTGGTTGAGTGACAAGTGGTCTAATTGAATTGTGACATTTGGCAGCCACACATGAAGATATGTAGATGGCTTCATTGAAGGACAAGTACTTACCTTCAAGTGTGACATGTGGCTTGATTAAATCAAGAACACCTAGCATCCAAAGAGTTAGGCAGGTGGTGAATCATCCTTTATTCTTGATGTTTCTGCCTTCTCTCTTCACTTTGCTCCTCTCCACCGAAACTCTCTCTTACACTCACTACTCTTGGGTTTTTGCTTCAATTTGCATCATCAACACTTAAAATTCTTGCTAGATATTGGATCAAGAAAGTAGATTATGTTGTCTTCTTAGTGCTAAAATTTGCCCGTTGATCTTGGATGTGTGCTAGTTGCATGAAGGGCTAGTTTTACTTGTCCTTTGAAGTAGGACTTTGAAGTTAAAAAGGTAAGGGAATTTTAAACTTAATAGCATGTTGTAATATGACTTGTATGATGCTTGAATTGGATAGAATATGTATTGAGTTGATGGCAAAATGAGGTCTGGAATAAGCTAATTGTTTGATAGCTTTTGTTTTGGATTTTGATGCATGTAAGATTATGGAATGTGAGTTGCCTAATGAATGACTTTTGAATTGATTTTGAACATGAATTTGATAAGGGATTGAATCATGAGCAAGGTACTTTTGAAGTGTAATTAAGGGACAATGTTGATGGTGTATTGAATGGAAGCGAAGGGGCTAGGTTTTAGAAGCAAAATGAAGGCTCGGTTTACTCACCCTACGATCGTGGGATTTATATGGCTCATTCCCACGATCGTGGAAAGTACTTAGGAAGGAGAAAAGGTTGGTTTTGGGCAATTGTTGGACTATATAAGGTTAAGGTGCTTTATAATGGTATAATTGGACTTAATTAAGGTGTAAAATGAACCTAGTTTGATATAAAATAAGTTAATTAAAGGCTAAATAAGGTTTGGATTATTAATTGAGGAGATAACCTAAGGAAGGTGTTATTTGATAGCACAGTAACTAATTTTGAACCTTATGAATTTGTTAAAGGAATGAAGTATACTTAAGAATGCTAATGTGATTTAAAGAATAAGAGTAATGTGTTGGTCTATGAATGTATGTGAATTGGGAACTTGTGTGAATACATATAATGTGTGATTATTTAAAGATTTCATTAGTACATTATTGCAAATGTTTATGTTTATAAGGTATATTAAGTTTGATTAAATGTGAATGAAAATATTCATTGTAAGCAAAATGAAATAAGTTATATGATATGCGATAGATCTTTCACATGTGATTATGAAATCCGAAATGTTTGTTTTAAAATTGCCAAGACCTAGTCGTGGATAAATAGGCATGCCTAAAAGAGTCTGCAGCTGCTCCTATAACTTAACACTAAGGTGTCCCCTGATTTTTGTTACTACGATGTCCTCTGATTTTGAGACATAAGTCTCTTTTGCTTCTGAGATACCAATCATGGTATCTTTTATTATAGTTCTGTTACCTACTTCTGTAAAAAGTATTAGCAGATTAACTTGCTTTGTATTCTGATACATATGCAGTTTTGATATAAACAAATTCTGATTAGATACAAGATAAGCTCTGATTTAATACAAAACGTATTCTAATCTGATAAAAGTCATATTTTGATATGAAAGAGTTATATCCTGTATTAATATTCATTTATGATACATGTACATTCTGTTGATATTTATGAGTTTTAGATGCAAGAAAGATTTGTATTGATGAATCATAATTTGTTCTGAGACACTTAATATGAACAATTAAAGATTGTTGTGATATGATCTGATTTAATATATGTAAATGTTAAGTGATTGTTATAAACAGTCGCTAATTTATGTCTTGTTTAGTTATTCTCCACTAAGTTATATGTTTAGCACGGTGATTTTGCCTCCGTGTAGATTCTGATAAGAAGATCTAAGGCTGGGACAACTGCAATGACCAAAAAAGAATGTGTTTTGTTTTGGAAGATGTATATTTGTGTCTAAGTTATATTTCAATGTAATGAAACATGTTATATTTTGTGTTTTATTTAATGGTTTGTAATAACCTTAATACAGGATGAATTTGGAACTTATGAGATGTATTTGGAATAGTACAATAGGTTTGATATGTTTTGTTCACAACATCTAATGGTATGTAATGTATGTTTGCTTGAGTTTCTAGAAATGCTTTGGATTGTTTGACATGTTTTAATTTTGTTTTGAGTACTCCAAGTGAACAGAAAAGAAAAGAAAGGGATAATAAACGTTTTAAATTACCACACATTCGATAATAAAAGTTTTAAATGTGTTAATATTGAAAATAGATGTCCAATCATTTATGGGCTGCGTAGACAAACAGTACCAACGATCAATTTGTAGATTAAGCTGAATTTCAGCAACTAATTTTCAAGGACTAAAATGAAATATTTCGAGTTCTTATTTCTTTCCCTCAACATTTCTCAAATAAACGTTTGAATTATCAGGTACATTCTTTATTTTGCACAAGCAACCTCAATAAGATTTCCAAATCGATTTCTTTTTAATAGCCAAGGAGAGAAATGGTATCCGCCTTTCTGATACTTGTGAAGAATTATACAAGGGCTATGCCTGTACATTTGTATTTTTACCACATTCAACACCTTGGCCAATGTTGGAACTGAAAAGTATACATTAGAATCTATAAATATCAAGAGCCGGTTTCCCTTTGAAGCCCTTAATTTTCCTGCTTTCAAACACTTAAATGAATAGGATTCCAAATGCAGTTATCCAATGCTGCCAAGTGCCAAAACTAGGATTCACTGGCATTGTTGGTAGCCATCGTCGGAGAGAAATCCCGGGTCAATGGCATACTTCTAACTCCCTCAAGGAGCCTACACATTTCTCCATGAACATAATTGAAACGCTCCTTCGACATCAGGGATTCTGTAAACAGAGTTGCAGCAACAGAATGAAAAGCTTGAGCACATTCATCACCATAACCATCGGTATTTTGATTATTTGTAGGAACCAACGAACAATCTCGCCGCCAACGAAATGGGAAATATTTTTCTGGTAGCTGAAAATAGTTTTTCACCAGTAGTACTCTCAAAGCATGCCGACACAATATTCCCGAGTGCTCAAATTCCTTGCAAGAACAGTGGATTTGCTCATCGTCTGGTATCCAAAACACAAGATACTCGCTGTCCATTTTGTTAAAATGTCGCACAATATATGATCCATCTCCCATTTCTTGTGTTCCATACTGCATAGAGAGCACTATTTCATGCTGTAACACATTAAAGGCATAAGGTGAAAGAACACTTCGGGCGTGTTCTTCAATAGGCATGCATGTCTTGATAGGCATATATTGGATCCCATCCCTAACTTGATTCTCAAAGCAGGCAGCAATTCTTAACTGCAATCTCAGATACAAGTTCAAGACACAGTTAAAAATATAAACAAAATCTAAATAAAATCATATAAATGGATAATTGAATACCTGCTCAAAGAATATTCGCAGACACATTTGCCCACTCAAGGTTCGTTTATAAAATGTATCCAAACACTGTGAGAATTCGGCATTCATAGTAAGAGCAACAAAGTAGCCTCCAATATAAGAATTAGACCATGATCCTCGATAAGAAAAGAGCAGAGCTGCATGCTTATCTGAAACAAGTCCAAACCTTGCCATCAAAAGATTCCACTGCTGTTCGAAGTCTTCAACACTTTCCAAATGGTGTAAGATATCCAATTCAGCTTTGAAATCCTCAAACTGTGACCCAAGAGCCAAAGAGAACCAGCTGGGTAATTTTGATAGAACATGCCATCTACATATAACGTGTTTTGTATTTGGCAATTCTCTTGCTATAACATCCCTTAGACTTGCATCTATATCGGTTAGAATTGTCTGTGGACATCTTCCTCTCATAAATCGTACAAAAGTCTGTTCAAAAGATGAAAATTATGAAAAGGACATATGATAGGCACAGACTGGAGAAGAATGTGTATCCACAAACCTGCAAAGCCCATGTAAAAGATTGACAACTTTCATCTTGCAGAAGGACACATCCAAAGAAAATTGCCTTTCCATTATTGTCCATACCGAACCACATTCCTAGAACCAATCCATAAGTGATAGAACGATAACTAGTATCAAAGATAACAACATCACCATACAAACTATATGCACGGACAGACTCTCCGTATGACCATGCAATAGTTTCAACCTTTTTACTTTCATCTGTTGTATAATCATAAAGAAAATCCATATCCCTCTCTGCCCTAGCCCTACAAACCTCAAGGAGCTCCATTATATCATTCTCCCTCTTCTCAGTCAGCAAAGCATCATTTTCTTGAACAGTCTTTTTACAGGTTCGAACAAAATTTCTAACATCTTTCTCTATAAATGGCAACTGTCCAGCTTGAACACCTCTTTCTAGCTCCAACACCTTCACTATCCGATTCACTGGAAACCCAGCTTTTGATAGCAGAAGAATGCGCTCTTGATCAGCCTCCTGTATTTTGCGATATGCAGGTAATAAACGCACTTGATCATCTTCCAACAGTTCATGATTATGAATGTTGCTAAACTGCGAGACATACCATTGTGTGGCACCATCAACTATTTCCTTGGTTAGATACATTTTAGCATCGCATCCACATCGTACTGACTTGCGGTCACGAGGATGTTCCACATTGGCCTTTTTTCTTGGTTGATTAAACCCAGATCGATAGCAAACAAAATCCCTTCTGTAGATTCCTAAATTTTGACTTTCAGTCGACCGTGCTTTCCGGATTGAGAACCCATTCTTCCTGGCAAAATTGCTGTAATACTCAAAAGCATCATCATCAGTTTTAAAAATTTGACCAACATAAGGTGTGAAGACAATTTCTGTTGATGATGGTGTTGTTGTCGTCTCACTTTTTAGCAGTTGAGAGCTTACTGCTGTCTGATGATCTCCTTCATACTTGATATAGCACTTCCAATCACCACATGGGCATTGTTGACGGCGAAGCCAGATGTTATCTGACGGCTTCATCGTCATTCACAACTGAAACTATTCTAAGTTCCGGACCTTTTTATTCTGTGAGAAAGTGCAGGAAAAAGGAACGATTTGAGAACATATGAATACAGTATGAGAAAGAAAAAGTAAAAAATTTGATCCCTGAAAACTGGAAGCATGTTGAATTTTTTAGTTTAGCTTGTTTTTTCACTAAAAGTGAGAACAAAAGTGGTTCATTCCCTTCTGATCCTAATTGACAAGTCGAAGGATTTTGTTAATGGTCACTGCATATCAGATAAACTAATTACATGTGTTCGGTTAAACAGCATATCATTGCTCACTAAGGGACAAGGAATTCAAGCTCCAATGCAAGGTTTACAAGTCAAGCGTTGCTTTCTCTTAAAAGAAAAAAGAGAACAAACGCCCACTTTATCCAAAACCGGAAGAAGTTAAAATTTCTCGGAAAACCACCACAAAGGGGGAAAAAGATAGAAAAGTCAGCAGAACCATCACTAGGCAGAACAGTCATCTTTTCCGGTTGAAGCTTCAAGTACAAAGGACACACATGCACACAGAAATAAAGGTTCAGATTATGAATATTTAATTTTTTTTCCCTTCTCGTTCAAAAACAAAAAAAATACAAAAGTTTCAGAAAAGCATTGAGCCGGGTATGTAAAACAGCGAACACCATAACTTTGCCAAATCTCACAAAGATTAACAGAATGAAAAACCCAAAGCATCGATTAATTAATCTAAAGAAAACCTCAGAAAAGATGTGAAACCAACCCAAAATGATAGTGAATTTAATAACCTGACGTCGAATCCTTCTCTAAAACTGATCGCAACACCTCAGTCTCTGAAAATGGGGGGTAAAGAACATGGAACTCGCCGTGATTGCAACAGATTTCATCAAATCACTTGTAAGTAAGTCACTGCAATTAGTGTTAACCAAAACAAGAAGGCAACTGTTCACGAAGGAAAATTCAGCACCCACTGACGATTCACATTAACAAAAAATAAAAAATAAAAAAAGGACAGCCCAAGGGAACTTAAGACGTCAAAAATAGGTACCCCTTTAGTAGTGGGACCGTATTTCTGCGTTGGTCTGGCTTTTGAGTTTTGAGTTTTAAGGACTTGCCCAAACCATCTCTGCGATAAAGTAAACAAAATTCTACTGTGAGAGAGAGGCAGGCAGGAGTAGGGGTGAGCATTATTCGGGTACGCCCGATTACCCGACTCGGTCCGAATTAATTCGGGTAAGCAAATGCTAAATTTCGGGTAATTCGGGCCGGCCCGGGTATTACCTGAATTATTTTCGAGCCGGGACGGGTAACTCTGAAAAAATTCGGGCCGGCCCAATTACCCGAATTTGGTTTAAAAGAATTATGAAATAGGGTAATAAGGATAATTCGGGTAAATCAGACCAGAATAA
>JAOSBK010000009.1:9097488-9111977 GCA_027568895.1 Erythroxylum shatona | reverse complement strand
AAATCAAGAGGTGTTGTAAGAGTTCACACTAAACTAAAAAGTGTGCAGTAAAGTGATTTGCCAAATCCTAAGTGGGATCTTAGGTAGAGGACGTAGGCCTTAGTACCGAACCTCTATAAAATCAGTGTTTGCTCTTCTTCCCTACTCTTTGCATTTAAATTTATTAAATTTTTTATGTGTATTAACTTCTAATTTTCTATAGAACTTTACGAAAAAGATTCAAAGATCTATTCAACCCCCCTTCTAGATCATTTACAATCATGAAATTAATATGTATGAGTCATGAGTAATGAAATGTTTATGTTAATGTCTTGCTTTTGTATATGTGATCATTAATGATTCATAAATTGAGGTAGAGATGATTTAGAGTTAGAATAAATCCTTAGGAGATGTAAAATGAGTATAAAGCTAAAGAGAGGGATTAATTTGGTGTCTTGAAATGTGAAGGATCTAGTTGATAATTAGAGGTGAAATGAAAGTGGAAATAAAGTTGAATATATGTAAAAAATGGATGATGAATGCACACATATGTGTATGTTTTGTTATTAGTGTTTATGATTAATCATGGGCAATAATTTGGTTATGGGTGATGTTGAGTTGAAAGGGAGTTAGAATAATGGATAAATGATGGGCATTGAAATAGAAATGATAGATTAAGCATGAGGAATTGAATGTTGTAAGTAAAGAGTTAAAAATATTTTGATCTGAAACTTTCATGAGTTTTCTGTACTGATATAGAGAGTTATTGACAAAGTTGTCTTCATATAAGTTGTAGAGCTTTCTTTAAGCTTTCCATTGACATAAATTTTGAAATTTTTGGACATTGGAGTAGAGAGATATGACCTTTATAATTTTGTAATGTTGTATAGGAGGGACATTTGGGTCACCTATATTGGTTTGAAAATTTGACCCTTATAGAGGCAAAATTTGTTTTTAAGGTCTTCATGGAAGTTTTAGGTCTAGAAGTCCTGTTTAAAAAGGTCTTTGAACGACTTTAATATGATATTTTTAGTGAATGTTATGCCCTTTTTTACCATAACAGGTCGAAGGAAGAGAAGAGAAAAGAGGTTGCGCGGGCGTGTGGAAGTCGCGATCGCGCCGCATCTTTCCTCCAAACCTGAACACCTCTCACTCACTTATTTGGCCATAACTTTTTCATCCGATCTCAAAATGATCTGATTTTTGAAGCATTAGATTCCTAACACATTCCTATATCTCTAACAATTTATAGCTTTTGGTATTAATTTGAAAAAGACTAACTGAATCAAACTAAGGGTATTGATTGGAAGAGCATGAACTAGATATTTTACTGAATATTTTCCAATATTTTGATGATATCTTGATCTATAGAATTCCAAATAAGATTATTTTTATTTTGTAGCAAACTAGGGATATAGGCCTAAAAATTGTCTCAAGAAGTTGAATTATGATTCATCCTCTAAGACATTGAAGTTCTGGATGGAAGTTGTATATAGTACACTGTTATTGAATGTGAATAACCCGATAATGTTTGTAGAATATCTTCCAAATTACTGAACCAAATTTAGTGATTTTGGTGTCAATGGAAAGATAAGATATAGAGGAACATTTTTATAGAAGAGAGTATGACCAAATTACATCAGTTTCACTTTCTTATTGAATGTGAATAGTAAACCCGAAAGTGTGACTCAGAAAAAAAATTCTGAAGTGAGTCAATGAGAAAGGAATGGAAATTTAATGGTTTTAGTGAGGCATAAACCTAAGTATAAATTTTACTTAGATGAGTTTTGAAATGGGAATGATTTTGTAATGAAATTAAAGGAAAGATACCTAGGATTGTCATGAACATGCATTGTACATAATTCATTTCATCTATGTGCATTATTGAACAATTATAATTATGCATAGTGTGATATCTGTGCATGTTGTTTGATATAGAGGAGCAAATGGAAAGTCAACCTCCAGGCATTGTCGAAACTTCCAGGCATTAGTTTCGGGAGCAACTTATGAGTAACCTAGACAGTTTCTCTCAATTATTGTTTGCTTAATTGCTGTTATGAATGATAAACGAATGTGATTGATTTTGTTGGTTTCCGAACAGGAGGTCCGATGAATATGATGTATGAATGAAATATTGAAGTGCTCATTGAATGTGAATTGGATCGTATAAGTGTTTTCTTGGCTTAAGTGTTGAATGTCAGACTAAGGTCCGATGACAATGTGAATGAGATGTGATAATGAATATGATTGTGTGACATTAAGCACTTTCAATTGATTGAATATATGTGATGCATTTCATTACATGAATGCATGAT
The DNA here is from genome assembly GCA_027568895.1 of Erythroxylum shatona. Classification (NCBI taxonomy): domain Eukaryota; kingdom Viridiplantae; phylum Streptophyta; class Magnoliopsida; order Malpighiales; family Erythroxylaceae; genus Erythroxylum; species Erythroxylum shatona. The sequence continues at coordinate 9,109,683 of JAOSBK010000009.1, read as the reverse complement.
CAGATAATGGGAGTTATGACCAGAGTAGCCACCGATCAGAGCTTAAAGCTCAAAGTTTGAAATAGAGCCTCGAGCTTAGAAAGTGGTTCAAAGCCTCAGGCTTAACGTTTCATGAGCCCTATATGGGACAGTTATCAATGAGCCCTATACGGGACAGTTATCAATGAGCCTAATATCCAAATAAACACGAGACAGTTCAGGTACTCGGTCACAACAACGTAATAATTGGAAAAGTGTCTCATGAGCACTTCATATGCATTTTGTTAAGTATGTTTGCTGAATTGAAATGCTAAATTTGCCTATGCTTAAGTGAAAATGTGATACTGATGTAAAGTTCAATTTTTGGGAAATATTTGTTATGTGAAATGATGAGTTGCATTAATTGAGTGAACCATCGATGATGGTTCACAAAACTCACCAAAAATTTGCAAATATTTTTTAAGATTAGGAGAATATCCCATTAGGCGACGAGAGTAAACCAACTGCATACAGATGAGAGATAGAGGTCAGGAATAGTTCGTGTCTGCATTGTATTCCTTTATTTTCATACTGAATTGTATTTTCCACAAATTTTGTACTAAGGAATGCATTATGAAATTATTATACAATGTGTATGTGAATGTAATCATGTTGTATTGACATTATGATTATGAGTGTTTTGTTTCTAGAATAGGCCCTAGTGATTAACAAAATTCTTATGATTTTTGAATTGTAATGATTTTTGAATGATTGAGTACTTTAACATGCCACCCTCGCGGGGCATAGTCTCAGATATCCCTCAAGATGTCAGGTACGTGTCTTGCGGGAGTAGGGTGCTACATCAGTGATTAGTCTCATCATAATAATGGTATAAATATCCTTAGACTTGAGATACTCAAGGATATCTTGGATACTAATCTTGTGCTTTGACACCATTCCTTGTTGTCTCAAGATGAGGGCGCTCATAAGGTGGTGATTAGGTACGACTATTGGTATTAGAAAGTAATTAGGTAGCCAATAAAAGATTTACCACTCCTGATAAAAGGAGATGATACCCACGGCCTCTTGTCGAGGTCATTATTCAGGAGTCTCTGGCCAGAGTAATTATATGTCATGAAGATAGTCTTCAATGACACATAGAATAATGAGATCTCAAGATAAAAACTAACATCATTTAGACTAGACCTGACATAGTCAGTCTAGTGGCAGTTAACATATAGCCCATACTCCGAACCAAGTGGGGTATAGTATGGTGAAGGGATGAATTGCATGGTAATCGACTATGGAAAGGTTCGTAAGACAGATAATTAACTATTGAAGAGTTTGAGTGTTAATCTACTTACATTCTAGTAAATTGACATCATGAAACCCTTCATGATTTGCTCGGATTAAAAGTTAATTCAAGTGACCAAAATAACTAAGAAAATAAGGGTCACAAGTATAAAAGATTGGATGAAAAACAAAGTGTGCATGGCTGCCAATTAAGCAAGCCACAATCATGGCTTATAGGCCACGATTGTGACCAACTTAATGATAGGTGGTACATAAGTGGTTTCTTTACTTATGTATACACATTTTTTTAGCCATAAAACACCCTCAATAGAGAGGCTAAGGGTCCAAAAGAGTTCTAGAAGTTAACAGGAGTGATCTTGAGATTTATTCGTGCAATCTTAAGCAATTGTTGCATGAGATTAATTGCATAAAACTTGGTCTTAATCTAACTCTCACTTGAGCATCTACTTGAACTCATCTTGTTTAGTGTCATAACCACCTTTACACACTGATTTTTCTTCATCTTTGTGTGCTCTCTGGAGGCCATGTAAGGTGTTTAGTGTTTGATACAACCCAAACAAGGAGCAGATTCAAGAAAGGAGGAGTATTTGCAAGGTACATATGTTGTAATTTCATGTTATTATTATTCTAGATTTTCTGGGGATGTCGTGGGGTTGGGACTTTGATTTCGACACTTTCGCGGCCTTGCCATGTATGTGATGCATGAATCTATGGCTCCTTAACATAAAACACTACATTTCTTTGTTCACTTCCAATGTGAAATTTATAAGTTATTTCAATATTCTCTCCTCAATTCAGACATTAACTCCTCTTTTTTTTAAGCAATCTGATATGATCCTCACCAATAGGACTAACAAGATTTGATATCACCAAGATAGGACTAAGAGTAATGAAATAGGTTGATTTAAGAATACGAACACTAAAATACAATAATAAAGATATGAATCACTATAATCTAAAAAGGGAATTGAAAATGGTAAGATCTGAGAGTTTGATTGTCACTAGCAAACTAAATAAGATTCAACTTTTAGAGAACCTAAAATAAGAGTACTATAAAAGATTGAAAGAAACTCTTTTCAAAAAAATCAATAATAATATTAATTACAGCATATTAATTACAATCATAAGAAAGCCTTTAATAGGAATAATTCTTAAAAGTAGAGTTCTAAAAGGAAATGATAACTTGAAATAACAAAATCATAACAAATTAAAACATGTGTTCAATAATTGTCTTTAAGGCACACGAGTGCCAATTGTATTCTAAAATTTTTAGTGCACATAATAATTATTCTACAAACTCAATCTTTAATGACATACCTTATATGGAAGAGATTGCCTCACGATTCATTCTCATAATCTTCTCTCATCTATATACTCAATGCCCTCATAGTAACCAACATCCTTCCTTTATTGGCATTACAATACACTCATCATCACTAGCTTCTTCCAATCTAGGCATATTACGATTTATCTCCTCTTTACTCTTGGATACACACTTTTCGTTTTCCCTCATCATCATCACTCTCTTGTTAAGACTTGTGAGGATATATATCCTTTCTCTAAGCACTTGAAGCATTGGAAATCTCAATTCCTAGTTATTGAAGAGAAATTAATATTAACCGTCTCTCCATTTGGCATATGCACTTATGATTCAATTGCATCATGTTTTGGATTTGGAGTTTTGTCTTCAATTTTGCTTTCTAGTTTGCTCCAAGATGAAGAATCTGTACTAGAAATATGAAAATGATTAAAGGGCCTCCTTTTAAGTTTCGTCTCTGCCTTATAACTATATGTACTGCATACTCTTGACATTATATAGTAGTGTAACTCCATGATATTGACAATTTCTAATTTTAATCCACAAATAAGTCAAGCCACTGGCACTTATGATCTTCCTCTATGTTCACCCTAGCCATAGTAACCTCCATCTCCTTATGATACTCCTCCAAAATTTTGGAACCATAAGTAAATGTTTGTAGTCTTTGATAGAAATTCCTATAGGGAGAACTTAGTACAAAATATTTCCACATTACTATCTTCATCTCCCCCCATATTTTAATGGGTAGTTCTCAATTCCTCCTCCTAGAGAGAATTTATTGATCCCACCAATCTACAGCATAAGTCAATTTTGCAATAGCCAATTTACCCTTTTTCTCTTCCAAAAAATTTATTAAAATTGAAAACTAGCTCATATGCTTATCCCAATCTAAGTAGGTACCTTAATCTATCTTCCCTATGAAAGGTGGTAACGTCATCTTGATCTACCCAAGTTGTTTTATGCTCTTTCCTCATGTCCTCTTTTATATCCAAACTGAATATACCCCCTTCTTGTCTCTTCGTTCTTCCTCCTCTACCATCCCAAGTTTAGCCATCTCAAATAGTTAGAACACTCTTAACCTTATTATACACCTCAAAGTTATCCATTTAAACAACTGGAGGTATATTATGATGTAGGCTAACTATGGCAACTTCATCTTTTTACAATTTATCTTTAACTTCACTGAATTGTTAAATAATTTGGTCTTATTGGCCTTGGATGACGTTCATGAAGAATCACGATCCACTTCCACTTTTCCTCCTATTTCTTGAAGTTTGAATCATAATGTACCTACATTGAGCGTTAGTAATCCCTCACTCGTTTCTCTCAAATTTTCACTCGACACAACTTAATCTCTTGATTAAAAAAATATTTGAAAATTAGAAAATTTAAATCCAAAAAATAGTTTCAATCTTCCCCTTTTGTCAAATACCCCCAAAGAAGCAAATTTGGATAGAAAATATTTTTAAAAAAAGAAGAAATGAAACTAGAGGTTAGTGAACAAGAAAACTCAAAATAGGAAATTGAGTTCGAAGGAACCCGATTAGACCCAATAAAAAAGAGGAAGAATAAAACAAGTTTGAATTAAACAATAATGAAATTAAAACAATGAAAAAATATAATATGTTTGATGTATCCTTATCGGAGAGCAATTAGAAACCCTTACTTGTAATAAATATTGCAAGTAGGCACCCCTTTCAATGTAAGCTTCAGATGATGCTTTTTATGGTTCTATTGTGACCAACAACTTTTGTTTTTTTTAATTAATCTGAAAAATTATGAAATAATAACAAGACTCTTAGGAACAATTTGTTTTTAACTAATCTTTTTTTTTTTTTTTTTGAAAGAGTGTTCTTGACGAATCAAACAACAAGAGCATATAAATTGTATGTATGGTAAAAGGACTCAAGAATATTGAAAACGTTAACAATAATATCAAGAACAAATCTAAATATAGAAGTGTGCTCTAATACTATATTCTGATATGACTCTTACTAACAAAATTGATGAGATTCAATATTAATATGATAGGAACAAGGACCATTCTAACACAATAGGTTGATTTAAGTATACAAACATGAAAACACTATAAGAAAGATATGAACTGCCACACAAGGATTGGAAGTGATAAGATTATAGATTTTGATCGCTAACAAAAAGCTAGATAAAATCCTAAGTTTCTAGTAAACCTAAAATAAGAATATTCTAAAAGATTGAAGGAAACTCTCCAAAAGTTTTTGATTCAATATTAATAATGATAATATGTTAGTTGCATTCACAGAAAAACCTCTTAAGTCCGAAAAGTAGAATTCTAAAAGAAAATAACAACCTAGAATTTTAAAAGAAACAGTTAGAAATACCAATACTCTAACAACTTAAAACGCTTGTTTGGCATCTTTCTAGGGAGCACATTGATACCAATTGTGTTTAAAAACTCTGTAATGCAAACTCAAAAACAGATCAACATCAATTTATTTCTAAATCTAGTGCTAGTTACATCTATGACACCTTTTTCTAAGGTTTTTTACTTTGAATCTTTTTCAAGTTATCTTAGTTGAAACTTAGTCCAATTATACTATGAAAAAATTCATAATCATTTTTAATTACAGAGGTGGAATGGTTTATGTATAAGGTAACACATGTCTTCACTCAAAACTTTAACACAATAAATTATATATCTTTTTTTATATATAAACTAATTTATTTCTTTCTTCACTTCTGTTGTGAGATTTATTAGTTTATTTCAACAAATTATCTAACTATTTTGCTTATTAAAATATAGTAGATAGTATTTCTTCTCTATGACTAGGTGGAATCTCACAATTTAAAAAAGTAAAGATATCTTTGATTTTAACTGATGACAACTCAAGTACATGCATTTCGGAAAGTGTGAAGGGTGGTCCAATTGGTGTAACAGGTCGCTGCCCTCTCCCAAATGCCTCTAAATTCAGGAAACTGCAAAATGAAGTTTGTGATAGTAGTAGGATTTTAACTCACTTAAAATTTTGGAGATGACTAATAGAGAATAAAGACATTGAATCTTACTAATTAAACCTAATTCACCACCTGGATTTACCCAATACGTGATTCGTATTACGTTCATCTAATTAAAGTCTGTATTTCAATACCCCAAGAACTAGGTGTCCGTGGGAGAGACTATTAGAGTAGTAACACAGAGAAGGTTTCAACCATCTTGTACTTTTGTTGGATTATTGAAAATCTATAACAGGTTAGAATTATCATGTACTTTAGTCACTTTCGATTTTTCGAGCAAACTCCTGGATGAAACAATATTGGTTGCTAGGTTGCTGCATAGACAGTTCTATAGTTACTTTGCTCAGACCATTCAACCTGTAACATACTAAGAATCATTTATTTACATGTAGACCATGGTGCGGTTGAACAGTGATATTCAGCTTTCAAATTACTCCACATAAACCATTGTTAACCCTCTCCGACCTTAATCCTATGTAGGCAAGTGATTCTCTACCTTTGGCTGGAAAGTTAATAAAGAGGATTCCCTTACCCCAGTTGGACACATTGCACGCATTCCATGTCTTCGGAAAAAATAAGTTTTCAAACTGAGGACACTGCCAGGTGTCAACACTCAGCATCGCCATCAACGGAAAAGGATGGCTTGTCGTTGATTTCTTTTCTAAGCAAGCCGCACCAAAAGTCTGCATTTGTTACAAAAGTATTACCCAAATGATCTGGTTCAGGGCTAGACAAGAGGCTCATTCTGTTCTAATCATGTCGTAACTTGATATTCCTGCTCTTCTGGCCTGGCCAGAGATTTCTTTCATACACAAAGAATACAAGATATCAACAAAAGCAGCAGTCAGCAGTTTTGGAAGGAGGAAGAACCTCATAGGACACTTTGATTTAGGGCTTCCTTTGCTTTACATCGTCAATGTGGAACATAATCTGCAAACAATTAGGTTTCAACCAAATATCAACTCACACAGGCAAATGCAATCAAGAATAGTTTATGGTCAGACTGGTGGTGTATTCCATTCTTTACCTTTGTTCCAACATAAAATGACAAAAACATTCCACCCAGCACTGGCAATCCTACAAAGAGCATAAACAAGAAAACATTGCAGGATGACTAAACTAAATTTACTCAAAGACATCAGACAGTAGTACAGAAGTTACACAAAAGACACATACCGTCCCTTGTAAGAAATTTTGAAATCAACCAATTAACACCTGAGGGTCCAATCACATAACCAACAAGATTTGCAACCTGCATAAGGGATCAGATGCTTCACTGCAAACATATTTTGCTTCGATGTAAAGACTAAGAAAGGATGACAAATTTGGCATTCAATGGGATCAAACATGTAGATATTCAGCATTGATGGTATAAGAACATTCACTTGAGAAAAGACAACATCCTGATCCATCTACCTACTTTTGATGCTTTAGGATTTTTATCTTGCCATGTTAACAGAGAAAATATGAAACCAACAAGGCTTTAGAGCATCATAATTTCAATACTGAAGGATCAACACACAAGCTATAAAATATTCATAAATATTTCAAATATTGGTGGACATACCATCAGACATGTGATAGTCACAGCACCTGCAAGTGCACTAAATTCACGAAGCAGAAATTTCTGGAAAGAACTCTCCACCTGGAAAGAACATGAATATGAAAACTCAATGAAAAATAGTTTAAAGTGAAAATAATAACACCAAAAGAAAGTAGAATATAGCATTTTCCCTGAAAAAACAAAAGTACAGCCATGACAGGTATTTTGCTTCGTCAACAAGTTATTACAGGGGCAAGATATATTGTGGGAGAGCCCTCAAAATAGCAAAATAAAAACAATATTTAAATTTGAAATCATTAATTAGCTGAAAGCTATATCCTCTCTTATTATATAATTCATCTTTTGTGGGCGTAGTGCCCATAAAATTTGGTGATCCTAATTATTATAACCATACTCTTCAAGTGCAATGTTAGAGGTCCAAGTAATAGTATTGTAAGACGATAAGAATAAGATACTACATTGATCCTTTACAAGAACAGACCAAGTGGCCAAAACCAGCTCCCAAATAATGTCACCCATAAGACCCAAAGTTGAACCTGATGTAAGTTATCATGGCATATTGAGCAGAAAGGTTACTTAATAAGATTTCTCTCCAGCCGAACATAGGATAGGAAGCAAAACACAGTTCCAATAACACCTCATCAGGAGAACCTTGCTTAAATGTCCAGATTTCCATTTTGTGAGGTCCCCATTTGTTGAAATTCCTATCCTTGACCTCAAATACCTAAGCTAACCATCTTACAGCGTATTGTTCTTGGCAACAGGTATGCAAGGTAAATGACTCCTTGGCCTTTTGTTCTAATATGGCACCACTTGGCCACCAAAAAATGCAGCCCTTGGCCACAATACCAGAGAAACTACACTGCAATCACTGATCAGATTGTGGTAACATAGTGATATCAAGATTATGACAACCTGAAAATAGATAAATCACCTGTAAAGCATTTGCTGCTGATTTCAACAACATTTCTGGGATAAAAAATAAGCATGTCAACCACGCCCATGAGAGAAGTTTCCTGAGGCCAAGATGAACAACATATGAGACAAGTAAAAGGTATTTATGTGCAGATTAACTGAGTGATCAGAAAGATAATTTAACAAAATAACAAGTTACCACTCTAGATCATGCCATATGGCTACAAATGTGAATATAATCCATACACTGAGCAGCTTTCTCTGAGATCCCCCAAGAGGAATATACATGTACCTAACATCGTAATACGATCTGTGAAGAAGACATATTTCTCTCAGAATAGTGTTAGGAAAAAGCTCAATAAGTTGAACATTCACCTCACAAGCCATTTATTATATGAAGCGTGCCAATTTTTCCAGAAGCTCTCCATGTTGTAACAGTTATTAATACACCTTGGCATATTCTCAGGGACCTCAATACCACAAATCTGAAATAAAATAGTTATTTAGAAGTGTTCTTCCTATTAAGTTCCATCAGACATTTTGATAAAATTAGAGATTTCTAATATGTTATACTAAACAGACTGATTTGAGCATAGAAACTCAGCATTCATACCAGAGACCAGAATCGAAAATAGCGCCATATAAGGAAAAACTTTAGCCACATAAAGTTCAAGACCTGCAGTGTACCATAAAGAGATCAAAAATAGTGCCACATAAGGAAAAACTTTAGCCACATATAGTTCAAGACCTGCAGTGTAGCATAAAGAGATTAAAAATGTGAAAGTATAACAGTTAATTCCAATCTATCTTCCAATGTATGATTCTGAAGTCTGATTTTCACTAACCAACATGTTTGGCAATGGTCTTTGGCAGGCAGAAGGAAAGATGACATAATGTGTCCCAATTACATGATCCTTCGAAGACTAGGAATTGGCAGAATCTTTATATTAAAGAGTTACGAATTCGTTTTTTCAGAGTTCAACCAGCCTTTTCAAAAACCAAGGATAAATAGTTTGACAAAGTATCATTTATGTATACATCCATGCATGCATTGTAAAGTAATATAAAACTTAGGTCATCACTAAAGCCATCTGCTACATGGCTCAATATTTTACAAGCTCAAATCAATTCCTTTTCTTTGCAAATAAAAGAAATCAATCATGCTTAAACTTTTGTTTCTAGAAAGAATGTGCCATACCCCATATCCAATGATAAATATATCCAGAGGAGACAATATTTTCCAGAGCCCACTGTTTAACAAGAAAAGGGATCAACAAACATGGACTGCATAGGAAGAAAAACGCAAGGTTTCTGAAAGACTGACCTGATTGCGAAGGCATTATAGTAGAATAAATGTGTTAATAGTTCCATCAAGATAAAGCTGATAATCCAACGCAGCCCATACCAAGAAATATCTTTTGCTGAATAACTCTTCTGGGGCGTATCTAACTGCACAAGGATGGTAGCAAATAACTTTTGTAGGTTCTTTAAATTGTAAATTCCTAATACCTATCAAAAGCATATCTAAAACCTTAATTCCATTTATCAAAATATATTGTAGTTTACATTATTGTAATTTTTATCTTCGGTTTAGATATAAAAGGAAAGGAAATATTATGTAATTAGTGAGTAGATACAGCTATAAATTAGTTTATTTAGTTTCTTAGTTTATAGTTTCCTTCTTTAGGTGATTCCTAACATTGCATTTATACTACAGCTCTGTAACCTTTTTATGATAAGCAGAAAATAATTTTATTCCTCAAAACTACATGGTATCAGAGCACTAGGGTTTCTTCTCTTTCCCTGGGGCCGCCGACTCCTTGTTATGCATTCTGCAGTCGATTTCTTTTCTCTAAAGTTTCGATTTTTTGGTTCTCTTCATCCTCTAAGTCAAATTTTTTCCTGCCCACAGTATGATTTTTTCTAGATTTTTGGATTTATTTTTTCCCTTTAAATCCTTCCTCTATTTTTTTTCCTAACACATCATGTCAACAATCTCTGGTACCTCCAATACATCCTGTCCACCAATCGACCAACCAGCTATCATCTCTGCTCCGGCCAATTTGGATGTTGCTGCACTGCCATCCTTGCAGATTACAATGGTGAGGCTTAATGGTCAGAATTTTTTGGAATGGGCTCAGTCTTTGAAACTAGCCCTAAATGGTAACGGAAAACTTGGATTTTTGACCAGAGAGGAGCTAAAAATAGCAGCAACCGACCCCACTTTCCGGTGCTGGCGCTCTAAGAATTCTCTAATTACGGGATGGATGCTAAATTCCATGGAAGAATTGATTCGTCGTTCGTTCATGTACATGGATGCAAAAGAAATTCGGGATGCTATTAGAGAGATACAATAATCTTGGGAGTTCCTCTCAAATTATTGAATTGAAAAAGAAACTGTGGCTCTCTCAACAAGGCGATAGAGATGTCAAAACTTATTTCAACGAAATGCTCTCTCTTTGGCAAGAATTGGATTTGTGTTATGATGATGCATGGAAGAACCCTAATGATCTTACAAGATGTTTCTCACTGGAGTCAATCACGACTTTGATAAAATCAGACTTCTTGGCCACCAACCTTTACCTTCAATATGAGTTATGTTTTTTAAACTACGCCAAGAGAAAGCCCGAAAATGTGTGATGAACGAACCTGTCCACTTGACAAAAAATGGAGACATGGTGCTGGTTTCCAAGGGCGTTGATGGTGATAGTGACAAGAAAAAACCGTTTTCTTGTGATTTTTGTGGCAAGTGGTAGCATACAAAGGACAAGTGTTGGAAGCTCTATGGAAAGCCGTCTCAAAACAAAAAGAAGGGGGACAGGAAGGCTACAACAGCTGTGGCTGAAACTTCTCAGGAGCAAAACTACTTCTTTAGACTCGGTGCCTTTCACCAAGGATCAACTCCAACACTTGTATAGGCTTTTTAACTCTCCAAAATTTTCTCCTAACTCCTCTTCCTCTTTTGCTTCAGTGCAACAAGGTATTTCTTCTTCCTTTGTGCATTCAAATCAAACTTTTGGTCCTTGGGTCATATATTCTGGGGCTACCGATCACATAACATATTGCTCTCAATTTTTTTCTTCTTATAACCCCGCTGTAGGAAATAAAAAAATCAAAATTGCAGATGGCACATTTGTTGCCATTGCCGGCAGTGGAATTGTCAAAATTTCAGCCAAAATTATCCTTTACAATGTCCTTCACATACCCAAATTGTCCTGCAATTTGCTGTCCACCAGTAAACTCACCCGTGACCTTAACTGTCAAGCTAATTTCTCCTCTTTTATGTGTTTTTCCTAGGACCTGGCTTTGGGGACAATGATTGGCAGTGCTAAGGAATGTGGAGGGTTGTATTACTTTGAAGATGGATTGCATTCGGGTATGGCTGTACAAAATTCTTATTGTAAGTTAAGAGTCTGTCTAGTGATCACGATGTGTTGTTATGACATTTTCATTTGAGGCATCCCAGTTTTTTCTATTTGAAACATTTGTTTCGAAAGTTATTTATTAATAAAGATCCATCTTCATTTCAATGTGAAGCATGTGCTTTAGCAAAACTTCACAAGTCTTCTTATCCCCCTCAGCCTTATGTTTCATCTAAGCCATTTCAACTCATCCATACTGATATTTGGGGTCCATCACGGATTCCCACTTTTTTGGGGAAAAGATTGTTTGTTTCTTTCATTGATGATCACACATGACTCACTTGGATTTTTTTGATGAAAAAAAAAAACATGAAGTTGTTGATATTTTAAAAAATTTTCACTCATTGTTCAAAATCCATTTAATGCAAATATACGAATTTTTAGGAGTGATAATGGCCAGGAATAATTTTTCAAAGTTTTGGCAAAAAAAAATTTTCTGAAAAAGGTATTATACAGCAAAGTTTTTGTGTTGACACACCACAACAAAACGGTGTAGTGAAAAGGAAAAATAGACATTTACTTGACGTCACAAGAGCATTGTTGTTTTCAAATAATGTGCCTAAAACTTTTTGGGTCACGCTCTTTTAACTGCTATTTTCTTAATTAATCATATGCCCTCTAAAATCCTACAATTTGAAACTCCTATGCAAAAGTTTCTTGAACATAACCCTAATCCTAGACTTTTTTTGGATTTACCCTTCAAGATATTG
>JAOSBK010000009.1:9053050-9067947 GCA_027568895.1 Erythroxylum shatona | reverse complement strand
ACTAAGGCATAAACACATAATTAACACAATTCATGCTTAATAACATCAATTAAGAAAAATTTGGGGTCCAACAATTTCATAGCAATCAAAACACTTCCAATATACTCCCAAATATTAACTCCTCGGACTTTAAGTCTAGAATTCATAAACAAATCACAAACAATTAATAATTGGAAGCCAACCAAATTCAATCAATCCTAGGAAAAATCATCTAGATTGACTCACAGTATGCTCCTCTATATCATACAAAACACATTTACAAATATCACACTTTTGCACAAATGTATAAGCATACCTTTATGCACATCTATGTATATAAAAAAATGCACAATGCATGTTCAATGACAATCCCAGGTATCATATCGAATTCTTATCACCATATCATTTCGATATCAAAACCCTCATTAACGATTTGTACTTAGGGTTTGGGCCATAGTAAAACATTTCATAAGTCAATTGATCAATTCAGATTTTTTCTAACAATATACATTTGGGTCAACTTTGCATATTCATTATGATAAGGTAAAATACACAATTAGGCAACACTTCCTTCTAGAAATTTTTTTTCCAATTTCTTAAATTTCTAGTGACACAAAAATCATTGAATTTGGTTTAGTATTTTGAAAGTTTATACTCCAATCATTTTCGGACTGTTCTCATTCTGTAAAAATACACTATACTCAACTTCCATCATGAAATTGAAAGTTATAGAGATTGAATAAAAATTCTATTTCTTCATATAATTTGTATCTCTATGTCTCTAGGTTACTCCAAATTAAAAATCATTCCATTCGGATGACTATAGAATAAGATATTGTCATACCGAAGCATGTTTAGTGAAACCATACTAGTTATCATATTCCAATACTCAACATTTTCAACTTAAATCCAATAACCCCACTAATTAACTTCAGTCACAACCGTGCAACATAAACTCACAGCTGTGCAAGAGTCATGTATGTGCAACAAAAAACTCATGCCTGTGCATAACAACGAAATTAAATCACGACAGTGAGACTTCAATGCACAGTCATACACACCAAATCAAACCCGTCCCACCTTTTTTCCTCAATCTCCCCCAAATGATTTTAGATGGTTATTATTTTTGGTTGACATGTAGTAGTATGTTACGAGTTCAATGGTTCAAGTCCTATGTCATTTGGATGTCGAGTAAAGAAGTTATAACAAAAAGATTGAAGGATGTTCAGAATAAACTCTTACAGAAAAACAGTTGAAAGTCATGATTGTGTGGTCGTGATCTTCTTTCTTCTCTTTTTCATTAAATAATTCTCCTTCTTCTTCTTCCATTTTTTTTCCATATTTTTCCAATTTTTATACTTTCATCTGATGTATTTTTTTTCATTTTCATCTACACTTTCAATTCATTTAACTCCTTTCTATATTAAGATCTCAACAAATCCTCATTCCTTATTAACAAACTCAATTAAATCCATCTCTATAAACATTCCACAAATTCACACGTGAATAGGGAAAACAACCCATATGCGTATTTCTCTAAACCAGAAAAAAGTACATATATTCCTACATCAACTTATGTAAACATTCACATATCCAAATTAGAATCTATTTCATACATTTTTTAAACAATTCCTTTTTCACAAATCCATCATCTAATTCACTCATCACCAAAACTACACCTCTCAAACCCACTCATGCATGTATATATTTGCACCGTAAAACATCATTAGAGTTACTTATTTGATTTAGAAATAGTTCCAGAGATGAGAGTGAATCAATTTCACACAAAAAAGCTATTCGGTGATGGATAACAAGGAAGAGAATTTTGTTATTAAGTGTTTCAGTGAAGAACAGAAGCTACAGTAATCTCTTCCTAACCAATATAATAATGATAATACATGTATTCTTTGCATGTCTTTCATGTGTCACTATTCACTGTTCAACACTACCACATGCACATATGTAAGCCATTTGTCAATATTTAATCAGTCCACATGTCACACTAGGATTGGTCCAAATTTTAATATTTTTCCTAAAATTCACCAAAAATTATGAAAAATCATAATATTCTCCAAATAAATTTTCACCACAAATAATTCACAATTCATATTTTAATCACATTACTAATGCAATTATACTCGAAAAATGTTAATGAATACATGTACAATCATATTAATGTGCAAAAATGTGCACGTCATCTTTAACTTAAACATGATATGCATTTTCTAATGTCTCATAATTTTCTCATTCACACTATTCTAGCCTTAACATGGGTAACGGGATGTTACACTTCTCGTCACAATTCAGGTACGCCTCTAGGCCACTATATTAAGACCTATAATGCTGGCCATCTTTAATTTCAATAGGGTTATGCAACAACTTTAAGAGAGAATGCAACAACTTCAACAAAATACCTAACAATTCTAGCAAGATTAAAGGCAATCTTAGTCTAGTTTCCAAGATATGGAGAGCTAACAAAACATAGGTACATCTCTAGAAGAATTGATGAATGTTGTGATTGCTAACATCTCCAATTTCAATAGAGCCTATAACAACAATTGCAACAGTTCCAGCAGGAAATGGGGCATATAACGTTTAGAAACCATAACGTGGCAAGCCAAATGGGTGAGATGGCGATGAGGATCAACTACTTAGAATCACAAATCAAAGAGGAGAAGCCATATTAACTCGAGGTATACATAATGGATGTTGGTGTGAAAACCTTGCAGAATGATGAGGAGCTTGAGAATTTTGAGAGCAATACTCAAGGAATTGCATGTGAAGAAGAAGGTGAGGAGGGGTTTGAATAAGACAAAGATGTAATTTAGCTCGGAGGTGAGTACTGAGTTTATGATTATTTTTTAGACTAACTCTTCACCTTTACATAACATATTGGAGGAATTAAATGAGGAAAAAAAAGGCAAAGGGACAATTAAGATCTTTCCAAAGTGCATAGAGTAAGTCAATATTGAAAGTCAAAGGATAGGGAAGATGTTGAATATAATGGATCATCAACTGAGACCTTATCCTGAAGAACCTCATGTGGAGAACCCATTTTTAACACTTGAAGATCACCATTTTGTCACGTAAGGAGGAAACATAGAGTCGAGCCACGAACCCTAAACCAAGGCGCTTCTTAGGAGGCAACTCAAGGGAAGTAAATTTCTTTTCTTTATATTTATGCATTAAGTTTTATTTACAAGCGTGTTTCTATGTTAGTTTGTTTCTTGCTTGTTTTTAAGTTTTTAATCAAAATAAGAGAAAGAAATGAAACAAACATTTTCTCATTTTTTATTGTTTGTAGGATTATATCATCATGATTAAAGTGTGAATTGACTAGAGAATTTAATAGCAGCTATAACATGCATTTTTACTCTTATGATTGGTTGATATGCATTATCTTTAGTAGAGTAGTGACTAATGGTAGACAAAATCGGTGAAATTTTAAGCCTTATTAGACCGACACATACATATTAATCTCATTGTCTTTTGATAATGTGTGACCTTCTTGATATGTATATCTAGACTTTGCTTTTAGTTTCTATTTGAGACCACATTTTTATCATATGCATTAACATGGAAATGATTAGGCATTCTTTTTGTCATAAGCTACATTAGCTAAATAGCCAACCCTATTAACATGAATTTTCCTTTGTTAAGCCCCCTTTTGAGCCTTGTTAGCCTTTCTTTTTGTATCAAATGCATTATATGCTTTATGTTTAACCAAATGTCCTACCCAAGCCATAAAGTTAGTGGAACATTTGTGATTGTTGAGTTTGTGGATGTACCGAATTCTAAGAGTGGGGATGTACATATGTGTAGATTGGCTATAATGGTTGGGATGTTATTTCATGTCTTATCATTGAAATTCCCATGTTGATGTAGTTTATTTTAATTTTTGTAAAAGAAGAGAAATAAGAAAGAAAGGAAAGAGAAATGCAAAAGAAAAGAAAAAGAAAAAACATGTTTAAATACAGGTATCAAGGAGGAAGCACATATGTTATTTGCAAGGTTATTCACACTTAGGGCATCCTCCTAAAGTTGTATTGAATGGGTTACTTAAGTATATTGAATATAAGGTAGATGTTGGCTTGGAAGTGTCATTCTTTGTGGTTTCAATGTATTGTCATCAATTCTATGAGTGATCCCTTTAGATTGGCAAATACTTCATGTGGTTTGTGTATGAGAGCTCTAGTTAGAGTTGTGAAACTTGTTTTTGCATTCATCATAGTTGATGTACATAATTATGAGTGAATGTGAATGTTGGTTTATGCACTTGATAGTCTATTACGTGTTGCTTTTGTTTTACTAGTTTTGATGGTTTTTAAGCTACTTGACCCAAACACATCTCACCTTACCTTTGCCTACATTAAAGCCTTGAAAATTCCTTTAATCTATGATTTTGTATGTGAACATTAATCGTGGAGAAATGAAAAGGCATGCAAAGTTATGGAATATCTTGATTGTGAATGGTATTTGAGTGTACTTATGAACATATCTTAGTTAAACACATTTTTTGAGTCTAACATTTGATTGCTCAGTTTTTGAAGATGATGAATGTTGATTGACCGTAAGTAAAAGCTTGGAATGTTAAGTTCTTGCAATGTTTTTAAAGGTCATTCATCTTTGTTTATGATTATATATTCTTAGAACATATAGGAATTAAGTAAATGTTTTTGGGTCTTTGAGCATAATTTTAATGTTTTTCCCAAAAATGACCAAAAGCTAAATATGGCAGAAATTGATAGGTTCTTAATTGATTATGTAATTATTTCATAACACTTAGCGATTAAGTAAACAACTTAAGATACTCACTTTGACTGATATGTGATTTTGGGTACAATTCGAAAGCAAATAAGTTAAAGTGAGTCAAAAGAACGATATTTGGATTATTTTTTGAAGATTAATTTTCATTTGTCTTTTGGAGCAAGAAGAAGAAAATTAAAAGATAAGAAAGATGGAAACATAAAGAAGTATCAAAGTTGCAAATGGTTGTGCATGTTTCCATGCAACTATATGAATTTAATGGTCCATGAATAAAACAGCTGGAGAAAGCAACCAGTAGCTTATTAGTTAGGAAGCACACTATGCCCAAAATGCAACAAAAATGTAAGGAGAAATTAGATCAAAACATAACATAACAGTTGGATAAAGGAATGAAGTAACATGACGCAATGCAAGAGGATAGTAGAGGAACAAAACACAGACGATGTCTGCATTTCATATAAACATCTTGTGTAAACACAAACATAGATGTTTCCAAGAGGCATGCATAGGTTTTTAAGAGGGTGTGAAAAGTAAAATGGACCAAAACAGTAATAGTAGAGAGAAAAGAAAACAGAAAGAAGAGTGGAGACGTAGTAACGAGGTTTTGAGGGGTCTTAACTAGGACATTCAATGGGGGCTTAAGCATTTTCTTATGAGAGACCATGAAAGGCTAGACATCCTTCAGTTCGGAGGTGACATTGATGTAAATGACTAGGGTTAAGTGTATTTCACTATTTTTTTTTTCTCTCATTAGAAATTGATTATGTTATCCTATATTAATTGATTTGGGTTTTATGTATGGATAATCATATTCTCATTATTGTTCGATTATTTCTGTAGCACCCCACTCCCACCAAACATGTACTCGACATCTTAAAGGATATCCGAGTTCGTGCCTCACGAGGGTGGCATGCTAGAGCACTCAATCATTCAAAAATCAGTATAATTTTTTTTAAAACCATAAACATAATATGCAGAAATCCATCACCAAATCAGGCCCACTTTATTCATAAACTTTTTCATTCATAACAATACAATCAACAATACTTTCAATAGCCATTTGGGCCCTTTCAAAAATACAAAACACTTTAGACATAATGTCTTTCCATTACAACATAGTTCAAATACACATGTGCAAAATTTTCTAGAATACATTATTCGATACAAAAGTTACAGAATATACAATTTAGTAAAAAATAAGAAATACAATGCAGACGCAAATTGATCCTGACCTCTATCCCTTACTTGTCTGTTGCATAGAGACTCCCGTTTGCCTAATGGGGTATTCTTTTGATCCTGAAAAATATTTGCAAATTGGGATGAGTTTTGCAAACTCAATGAGTGACCATCATCGATGGCTCACCCAGTCACATAACACATAAATCACGTTCACAACATTTTCACAATCAATACAATTTAATCATTCATATTATGCATATGCAGTGTACATGAGACCCACTTTCTATTTGTTACTTTATTATGACCAAGTGCCTATACTGTCCCGTATCCATTGGATACCAAGCTCATTACTAACTGTCCCTTATCTGCTTGGGGGATATAGGGCTCAATTTAGATAGTGAGCCTTAGGATCTTAATCACTTTTAAGCTCGAGGTTCATTTTCACTCATTGAGGTTTAAGCTCTGATCGGTGGCTACTTTAGTCACTACTGCTATTATCTTTCATGCATTCATTAAATGGAACGCATCAATCACATTTGCATGATCCCATTTAATCACATTCCCATATCATCGGACCTTAATCTGGCATTCAACATTAAGTTGAGAATCACATTCTCACTTATATGCAAATGCTCATTCAAAACACATATATCATCAAATTATGTACATTTACTTTATCTTATTCACATACAAGTAACACTTCAATATCTCAATCAATTCATCACATCATCGGAACTTCTATCTGGAAACCAACATAATCAATCAATACAAAATTTCAAACAAAACAAACAATAAAATGAGACCATCTGGGTCTACTCATAGTACGCTCTATATTAGCATTGGCTTCCAAAATCTAGAAATGTCCGAATACGGACACTTAACCTGCATAACCCATTTATGTAAGACATATATTGCACACTGATTAATAATGACACAATTATAAGCATTTATTCATGGACAACTGTGTATATGGGCTATGTACAATGCATGCTTAATGACAATCCCGGGTACTTTACCAATTTCATATCTTAAGCTCATTTTCATTTCACAACTTAATCGCTCATCAATTTTTTGAATCACAACCTCAATCCTTTTGTACTTTGATATCCTTAACTCATCCCTAACTCTTTCTAATATAAACCCGTATGTGACTAGTGAGGAAGAAAAAATAGAGTATTTATATAATCATTTTTCCAAATTTTTTCTGTTCTCATCACATACACATTTTAGTTGATCTTTCAACTTCAAAAATTATTTCTATAATCTCTTACAAAATTTTTATCATCAAATCAGAAAAATCAACATGTACGGTACACTCAAAATCTCCACAGTCAATTCCCAACAAATGCGAATGTCACTATTTCTTAACCATTTTATAGTGAACTCATGATGCATGTTTCACTTCATACAAAATACATAATCATAATAAGCTTACTTATTTAAAAGCTCCAATATCTGCAACAATCACGTAACCTTAATCCCTTATGCAACCACATATATCAACTTGAAAGTTGACAGAAGGTTTGGTTTTTCTTGGGGTAGAGGAAAGAAATATCAAATTGGAAGTGATGACAAACAGAGAAAATCAAGATTTAACTTTGGTGAAAATTTGATGAAAAACTTCATGTTTAAGAAAAACTAGGGAAAGAAGCTTCAAGAAGGATAAAGACAAGGACAACAGCTTGTCTTTCAAGGTTATTAAAGCTTAACTTCAAAGCTTGGACACCTGTTCATTTCTTATCCACTTATCCACTTCCCTTTATTAAAACTCACTTAAATATGATTTATACTCAAGTCTATGACTTAATAAAACCATTGTAATCACAAGTCATAAACCCTTACTCACTTTTAAAATTTTCCCATAAAAACATCATTTTAGGTCAACTTTTCTTATTCTTTCTGACCCCGATACTAAAGTTATGTTGCAACACTTTCTTCTAGAAACATATTATCCTATGTCTTATGTCTCCATTGACAGCAAAATCATTCAATTTGGTTTAGTGATTTGAAAGATATGCTTCAAACAATTTCGGACTACTCTTGTCCAAAACAGTAGACTATATACAACATCTAGTCAGAAATTGAACATCTTAGAGATAGAATCACAATTTAGAATTTTTTTATATGATTTTTAGCCCTATTTCTATAGTTTAATCCAAATAAAAAATCATCTCATTTGGAATTTTACAGATCCAAACATAATCAAAATGCTAAAGTGTGTTCGATAAGATAATCCTATTTCACTGTTCCAACAGATTCCAAAATTTCATTTGATCAACCTTTTTCAATTCGATTTATAAATCTACCAATTTTTGTGGAGAGATAGAAAAATGGGTTAGGAATCTATTGGTCTAAGAATTACTTTATTTGGAGGTTGGATTATGAAGTTATGGCCAAAAGAATCAACCATGCTTATGTCCTCAATCACGTTATACCTATCTCGGAACAATTAGCATAACTTTCACTAGAGATTTTAGATTAAGGTTTTATTTGAATGGTTTCAAAGAAGACTTCTAGATCTACAACTTTTATGAAGACCTCAAAGGCAAATTATATCATTTATAGGGTCAAAAATGGGACTAGACAATAGGATTAGATGAATAGTGCACCAGATGATATGACGTCATTAGCAGATGATATGATGTCATCAGACGATACGTCTTCACTAGACGATATGTCCTCACCAAATGAAGCTTCTTAAATAGATGTTACGTCCTCACTAGATGATACATCCTCACCAGATGAAACGTCCTCACCAGATGATACGTCCTCACTAGATGAAGCGTCCTCACCAGACGACACGTCATCACGAGATGATACATCATCACTAGAAGATACGTCTTCACCAGATAATGCATCCTCATCAGATGAAATGTCATCACCAGATGATACTTCATCACTAAACAATACATCCTATACTCCTGAGCATCTCCACTTATAAGGACCATAACTTTTGATTTCGATATCTAAAAATTCCATACTATATACAGTTGGAAAGCTAGAAAGATAAACTACAACTTTCTAGAAGACAACTTTGTCAAAATATGCCTAAATCAATACATTAAATTCATGGAAGTTCAGACTAAAGATCCAACTCTCAACTATTCATTCCCAGAAAATTTCCAGACTTCCATTTTCTAAAATCCAACTATTCAAATTTTTATTTCTAGTCCTTCTACTCCATTTCATTTAATTCATTCACTAAAACCACAATTCTCAACATATCCCATTACTATTTAATATACCCGAATGTCAATCAGTGCATGTACAATTATTTTCATGTGTGCAAAAATTCAAATTCATATACATGTATGTTGACATTTTGCTGAACATGAAATACAATTTTTTCCTAACTCTCACATTGTTATTTTCTCCATTATTGAAATCTAAATTCTAACCCTTAATATGGGGATAGAATGTTACAATTTCTATATGAACCCATTGGGTGTTTATGAAAAGATGATTTTAATGTGTTCATTGAATCAATTATTTGTGAACCCGCTACTAGAATTTTGTTATAATCCATAATTGTTATGCTGAAATTTATATGTAGCAACTAATAATTCATAATCATTAGGGATAGCATAACCTAAGTTAAATGATGCATCATATCTGCTTGTTGCCTTGATTAACCGGTTTTCTTAATTCGTAATGCTGCTACCCAATGGAATCTAGAGATCATATCCTAGGTTATTTGGTAGTTAGGTTTAATTAATAATCATATCTTGATTAAATAGTACCTAAGGAAAACTTGGGTTAATTATTAACCCGCGATTCATAGTTACTAGGAGACATTTAAGAACAATAAATCAATGAAATATGTTTAATTAGGGTGTAAGTTGAGATTGAATCAAAGAATCGATTCCCTACCTGATAAGTGTGAATTGCATCATGTTTTAGGGCTTAGTTTGATATGTATTTAATTGTTAATTCAATCATTTAGTATTTGTTTAGGTTAGAATTATGTTAGTTTGTTACTTATTTATGTTTTAAGTGTTTTATGGGCTAGTACAAGTCTTTGAGCTTAATTATTATGTTTTTAAGGTACCTTGATATGTTTGTTAGTATTTTAGGGTCAACATCAAAGAATGGAGAAGTTTCGGAGGCACTAGGGTTGAAACAATGGCCTACGATCATAGTACAATAGGCCACAATCGTGATAGAAGCATTGGGCTACAATCATGGCAGAAACCCAGGACTTGACCTGCGATCGTGGCCTACTTTCCATAATCATGACAAAAGGCTTAGACATAGCCCACAATTGTGGCATGCAAGGCCACGATTGTGGCATGCAAGGCCACGATTGTGGCCTGTGTCGGGTAGATGCACAAACACTAAAAAACGTCAAGTTTTAAGAGATTTTTCGAACCTTTTTGACTTTAAAAAACCCTAGAGCTGCTTAGAACACAAAAGAAATTTTAAGAATAAGATAGAGAGGTAGGAGGAGTTTTTGCATCAGCTACTTTCAGAGAAACCCTAGAGAGAATTATCAAAAGATAGAGAAAGAAAAGAAGGAAGAGAGAAGAGGAGAAGATGTCAACTCAACGTACTACCAAAATCAGGAGTTTACTGACGTTGTTACTTCCCATCGTCTGTTAATTTTGTATTTCCTTTTATTTTTAATTTTACTATTGTATATAATTGGAATAATAGTTGATGATAGGATTTTTGGGTGTTCATGATATTCTAAACTCACCTTTAGGGTTTTTATTTTTGTTGTAATGAAATTTGATTATTTATGCCTTACTGGATTTATTATGATTTAATTTCTACAATTTCATAATTTGGTGATAAAATGAGAGGGCGAATCGAGTGAAAATAATTAAATTAGGTTAACGAGAGTTAGGTGATTTAATAAAACAAGAATTAAATCAAATCGATAAATTGTGCGAAGAGAGATCTTGCATAAGTTTCCGATAGTTTGTTAGACAACTTCAAATCTAATTAGGGTTTTGGATAAGTTGTTAATTAAGAAATTGCAACTGTTGGACCCCAAACTTTTCTTAGAAGTTAGAACTGTTATATGTGAAATGTTGGAAGTCATAAGCTGGAAAATGTAGTTCAAACATGTTTACTGAGTATGCTTCGGTATTTTAGTCATAACTTTTTATCTAGTTATCCAAATGAGATTATTTTTAATTTGGAATAAACTAGAGAGATAGGAATACAAATTGTCTGATGAAATTGAGTTTTAATTTAGTCTCTAAGAATTTCAATTTTAGGATGGAATGTGAGCATAAAATATTGTTTCAGTATAAGAATAGTTTGTAAATGTTTGAGGTATAACTTTCAAATTTCAAACCAAATTGAATGATTTTGGTGTCATTAGAAACTTAAGACAATGAGGAATATTTTTCTAGAAGGAAGTGTTATCAAATTGCTTCAATTATTTGATCAGAAAAGGTCTTGATTTTTGGAAGAAGTTAGCCAATGACCTAAATGAATTTTGAGGTATTGATAGATTAATTATGTTATTTTTATGGAGTTAATTAGCATGTTAATGTGAGTAAGGTTTTATGACATGGGTTAATTGAATTATAGTATTAAGGTGGTAAGATTGCATGAGGGGCAAAATTGGCAAGTCACCTAAGCATTTATGTTACAAGGCATATAAGGAAGGGTAGAAGGGTCTTTATACAACCATTAGTGGTATAAAAGGAAGAAGAAAAGAGTGTCTTGAAATTGAAAGAAGCAAGAACGAAATTGAGAGAGGAGAAGAGAGAGAGAGTCATAGAGAAAAGAGAAAGGAGAAAAAACAAGAAAAGAAACTAGGGTTTCAACTTTGCTTGGCTTTCAAGAAGGAATTTGTGATTGTTCAAGAAGAGAAAAAGGTGGAAAAAGATGAGAGCTTCCATATGAGCCAAAAAAACTCTTCATTTGATGAAGATCCAAGGTAAGTGGGATTTTAAATCTTTGAATTTTTAAGAGGGTTTTGGTTTATATAGCTTAAGAAATTTATGGGTTTAAAGATTTTAGGATCAAGTTTAGTGAATATGTCTTATGGGTTTCTCAATTAGAATGCCTATTGATTTGGGGATTTTTGTGTCAATGTTGAAGAAAATCAAGAGAGGCAAGAGGAGCAAGAGTCAAGGCTTTTGAGCGAGGTTTTCAAGCAAGGAAATAAGGTGGGTTTCATGTTTATAATTGAATGATGAGCCATTAAAGTTTTCCAAATCAAGAGAATAAAATGGTTTCAAGTCCTTCATAAATGTGCATATATTGTTTTTAAACGATTTTAAGAATTTGCTTATATGTGTGTATATGATTAATGGATTGGATTTGAATTGTTATGAATGTGGAAAAATGCATTGTGATATATGATCATGTCATGCCATTAAATTGTGTCATGGCATTTTGATTTGAATGGAAAGAAGAAAAAGCATCAGAATATAAAATTGTGAATTATTGATTTTGAGCATGATTATGTACTTTTGTTTGGGCGAGAGAGGAACCGTTTCGTAGTCACGCGCAGGTCGACATAAAGCCTTCTCCCAGCTACCCACTTGTGGCCCACGAGATTCAAAAAGTGGACTCATTTCGTTTATGGTGTAAACTTCGGTTTCTCCGTTTTGTTCCATGGAACCCTTGAGCCATTTGTTGTGCATTGCATTTATGAATTGTTACGTTGATGCATACATGATTTGTATTATTGTGAATTGGTTGAGAATTTGGAGAAATAAGTGTTTTGTGATTTTGATGCGGATTGACTATGTTTATGACAATATTCAATGGAAATAAGCTTTATAAATGGTTTTGTTTGTTATCCGTTATAAACATGTTACCCACGAGCTTATAAGCTCACCCCCACTCTCTTTCCCCTATTCAGGTGATGAGCAAGAGATTAAGTGAAAGTGAATCAAGGCATAAATCCGAATTTGCATGTTTTGTTTTGTTTTGGAGTAATTTACGTAAAACAAAACTGTAATTGCATTTTGAGCAATGATTATTCAAGTGTCTTGTGTAATTGGGGATTTTGGAATATTAATGTATTGTGGCTTGAAATGCCATCAAAGTTTGTAAAACTCTTATTTTATGATGTTAATGGAATATGAATTTGTGTATGGACGATTGTCAGATTGAAATATGAATGATATATGTATGACGATGATGAATTTTGAGCATGAATGGTTGATATATATATATATATATAACATATCAATGAGATGTTATAGAAAAGACACATAGGAATTATGAATGATGAGATGTAACTAAATGTGATAGGTCAAATGAGCTGAGATTTATGAGTGGATGAAAAAAAGTTGGAATTTGAAGGGTTATCAAATGATGTTGCATAGAGGAAGTGAAAATAGGACAATTTTCAAGCTTTTCATGGGGGTAGGAATTGTGTTCTGGCTTCATGGGAAATTCTGCAATAATTTAGGATGAATTTCACCAAATTGTCTTCTGGAAACTGTAGTTTATCCTCTTAGCTTTCCAACACTATAAAGATTATGATTTTTGGATATCGGAGTTGATAGATATGAGCGTTATAAATTGGTAATGCTGCATAGGATGTATAACATGATAGCTATGGTGAATGATAAGAATTATTGTATGAGATGAATCATTTGAGTTGAGATTTGGGGGATTTATGAAATCAAGTTGGGAATTGAATGTTTTAGAAGTGATATTACATTAGAAGAAGTGAAATTGGTAAGATTATGAGTGAATATGATGTTAGAATGGGTGTAGGAAGCATTGGAGGGGTTTGGGAAACTCCCATGTCCGTTTAACGGACTTTCTCAGGTCAAAAATGACCCCTTTCCTCACCAATTTCCGTTTAATGAACATGGATGGATGTCCATTAAACGAACCTTCACAGCCAAAAAGGGCTTCCTACCCCAACAATGTTCGTTAAACGGACATGGATGTTCGTTAAACGGACATTCACGGGTCAGCTTCAGTAAATTGCGATTTTTGACCCTTTTAGGCAAAATATCGCTTTATAGTCTTCATGAAAGTTGTAGATCTATAAGTATACTTTCAAATTGTTCAAGAACGAACTTAATCAGACATTTTTAGAAAAGGTTATGGCATTTTCGCCAAGACAGGTACAAATTGAATAAGGACTTAAACATGTTAGATTCTTTTGGTCATAACTTCCCCATACAATCTTCGAATGAGGTGATTCTTGAAGCGATAGCTTCCTAACACATGTTTCTATCTCTAATCTATCTCTACATAATAATTGGGATATTTTTGAGTTGATTTGTTATAGTTTTATTGGGAGAAAGTGAAGGGTTAGTTGGGAGACCATGGTTGAGGTATGAACATACTTTGGCTTTTTAAGCATAACTTCTTCTATAGAGTTCCTATTGAGATAGTTCTTGCTTCAAATCAAACTAGAGACTTAAAGCTACCATTTTTGTGAAGAAGTCAAATTATGATTTTGATGATTGTCTGGTGTGGACACACCATCCTTATGAGATGACGGCCAAAGAGGGTTCTTTGGAATAACCCTACAGGTTTATAAGCTCAAGGTTTATGACTCTGGATAGTTGGGATCCAGAGACGGGGTCCAACATTGTTTCGTATCAGAGACAGAGTTGGGTTTCGGAAGCGACGCCCAACATTGTTTGGTATCAGAGCAAGAGTTGGGTTCCGGAAACGGTACGTAACAGACCCGATCCTTAAAGTTAGGTTTAGTTTTGTAGTTAGGAAAATAAATTCTAAAAGTGTTAGCTCCTCTATTGTTACAAAACCAGTATCCATCTTTGATGAGCAATTTGAATCTTATATCATCAAGATAGTTAAGTTTTAGGTTGTAAAAGATAATAAGGAAATAAAGAGGCCCTAAGACACTTTAGTTTCCATAATATAACCAAGTTTTATTACCATTACTAAATTTCATTTTGATTGAATTTTGTAAACTACTCCTTGTTAACGATCTAGAAGGGGGGGTTGAATAGATCTCTTAAGCTTTTCTTAAAATTCTACAATAAAATCAGAAGTTAATTCACACAAAAACAATT
>JAOSBK010000009.1:9033625-9047963 GCA_027568895.1 Erythroxylum shatona | reverse complement strand
GACAGTTTAGATAGCCTGCTTATATTTTCCTCTCTCATGTAGTCCTTTTGTATTAAGTACATTGAAAGACAATGTAGGCTTCGATTTTTGTAAAATGAAATGAGGAAAAAGTCAGGTTTTAAAATATTGTGATCTTCTTATGATGCTTTTTAAGTAAATTGTGATATCATGCCATTGGAAGTGAATGTAGTGATCGAATGTAGCTCGCCCTTATCGTAGGATATGTATTGGGTTGACCTTCGAGCGTCCCGGTGTGTACCCTGAGGTAAGGGGGTGCTACATATGGAATGCGTGAATAATTGGAATACGAATACCGAACTTAGATCTGAAGGAAGTGATATATAATTTGTAAATTGTCGCATCTCATTATATTGAAATGCATGAACAGGTAAAGGAGTTGTGACTGAAGTAGCTAACATGTGAAAAAGAGCTTTAAGCTCAGAAATGTGATAAACAACCTCAGGCTCAGATGCAATGAGCTCGGTGGTTGCAACGGATATGGGACATAAATGAGCTCGATATCCGTGACGGGTACGGGACAGTATAACCGCTCAATCATAACAAAGTGAAAATGAAGTGGATTCAAGTGTGCTGAGTCATGTGTGCATTTGCATATACATTCATATGTATATTAAATGATCTAATTGATATGCTCTATTGAATGATTGAATTGACATGCCTTATTAAACTTAGGTGAAATATTGAATTATCTAAATATGAAGAATGATATGTGGTATGAATTAATGTATTACATGTTATGTTTGATGAATTGGACTTTATAATTGTTATTATGTTCTGACATGAGTGAGCACATTGATGACGGTTCACTCACTGAGTTCACAAACTCATTAAAATTGTAACATTTCTTTTTTGGTCTAAAGGAGTTCTATCCCCTAAATTGATAAAGTAGAGATATAGTACCTGCATTTTGGGGACAATATAGCTCAAAGGTCTGGCTAGCTGACACTGATGAGTCTAGTTAGGATACTTTAGTATAGCATCCCATTTCATGTGGCACACTTTGTATGGAGTTGTAGACTTTCATATGTTATGAATGTATATACCAGAGTTATGAATTGTAATGACAATGCATGTTTATGTTTGTTAATGGAATGGGAAAGTTATGTGATGACATAATTAAGATAATGTAATATGCTCCAACATGTCATTCTCGTAGGATATGCGCTCGGATATACTCTAGTATGCTGGGTAAATGCTCTATAAGAGTGGTATGTTACATGCATAGCCATGAGTTAATCATAACGGAGATGAGGATGCTCCGATAGATATGTAACTTTATAAGAAGAGAAAAGGTTAAGAATGTAGTGGTAAGAGACAAACTGGGAGTGGCTAACATTAATGGTAAATTAAGGAAGACAAGACTTAGGTGGTTTAGACAAATTGAAAGAAGACATTGTGATGCGCTATTGAGAAGACGCAAGACGATTATACTTAAGGACTGTAAGAGGAAAAAAGAAGAAGATCTAAGAACTGAGGGAAGGTGATTAGAAATGATACAACTTTGCTAGAGCTTATCAAGGACTTGACTCTTAGTAGGAAACTTTGGAGAAATAAGATGCAAATAAGGGACCTTTCATAAAGAAGCCCTTATCTTTTTCATAGGCTTTTTGAACCTTTTCTTTTGATTCTTATGTCTTGTTCATTTTAGTTAAGTACTGTTTTCTTATTTATTTCAATTATTTGTTTGTTTGTTTGTTTTTATTTATTTATTTTTTCTTGTCTGTTTGTTATTACTTATTTTATCTTTATGTTTATTCTATACCTTTTTATCTTTATGTTGTTATTTATTATTATATTTATTTCTGTATCTTTTATTTTGCTTTTGTTATTCTTTATTCCATTTTATTCTATTGTTTTCTTTATACAATTGTTTGTTTGTATTTTTTTACTCTTATTTTCTTCAAACAACTCTAAAAAATCTTTTTTATTTTCTATGGGTCTTGGAAGCAACTTCTTTACTAATTAAAGATAAAGTTAACTACCACTAAACCTTCTCAAACCTTACGTCCCATTTTAATTTCCACTAAGATGTTTTCGTTTATTGTTTTTATTTTTTATTTTTAAATAACAACAAAATTCATTTGACTATTAATGTCTAATAATTACATATTAGATAAATTTAAATATAAATTATTTTTATAAATTAATTAATTATAATTCAAATTAAATTTATCACTAATCATTAAATTAAAATTTATTTATTTTTGAAGGTCAATATTTAATTAATTATTAATTATAGATTAAATTATTCATAGTTTTTATTAATAATTACTATGAAATAATTAAACGACATCATATTTAATTAATAGTAAATCATATTATAAAAAATAGAAATAAAAAATAAAAACATTTTATTGTTTTCCTAAGTTAAGAAAATTAGAAGAAATCAAAATCAAAATCAAAATCTCAAGCAAACAAATTTTTTTACTAAACTTAAAAATAGAGACCCTTTTGCTTGCATATTGATACTCCATTTGAGAAAAAAGACGATGAACCTAACATGTTTAAAGTCTAATGCAATACTATATTACTCCTTTTTCTCATCCATGGCTTTATCATCAGCTGCTTGGACGCCAACATGTCCATTCTGCAAAAATTTATGCTCAGAGGGCAATCCTTTCCTAGCTTTCTTGCCCCCCTCGATTTTCCACATATCCCAGACTCGGGTCTTTGGTGGGGGAGCAAAATCTGCAACAGGTGCAACTAGTCCTGGCTTTCCATCGTCAACAACTGCATCTACCAACCCGTATTCTTTTGCTTCCCATGCATTCATAAAATTGTCTCGATCAGTATCAACTTCAATCTAAGACAGGATAGGGAATCAGAACAAACAAGGGTTATCATCCAAAATGAACAGACCATAATCGTGAGATGTTTAATGGAGGAAAATATTGAAATTTATTTGATTGCGAACCTGCTCAATAGGCTTTCCAGTGATTCTTGACAAGATCTTGTTTAGCTTAATTTTGTGGTAGTTCATTTCTCTTATGCGTATGCTCATATCCGTTGACTGAAAAAGATATGAAACTTGATAAAAAATACACGTAAGAAATTCCTAAAAACACACCAAATTAAATACTCATCCATAAATTAATTCAAATATGTTAGCAAAAATAAAGATTCTAGTCAAAACTCAAAGGTGTGTTTGGATCTTTGGTAGTAATTGGTATCCTAGTGAAATCGAAATTGCTATCTGAATGTTGATATTTTCACTACAAGCTTTCATCTCAAACACGAACAAAAAAAAAAAAATCAGAAAAGAAACATAAAACAACAGCTCAATTCCGAAAAAATCAGAAAAGAAACAGAAAACAACAGTTCAATTCCTTGCAATTGCACAAGAAATCAGTATCACTATTCTAATATGCATATAGTCAAACATATATGCACGCCATATTCAATTCCTACTTCTCCAACAAAATACTCAGGTAAAAACTTTCCGGTAAAAACTCAAAACATATTTTAGTGTATGTTATAGTTACAAAAGTCAAAGATAGAAACATGATCCTCACAAAGCACCACCGGAATGAGATAAATATCACTTCAAAGGCACACATTCACTGCTACTCCAACTATATTGAATAAAGTACAGCTAATTTCTTTTCCTTAACATTTCATGTTTAAAGCAGTTTGATTAGAGCGCAATCAGTCAACCAAAAAGTAATTGCTGTATGCAGCATACAACATTAATTGTTGTAGCAGAATTAACAGCCCTTGTAGCGGTTCATACATATTCTTCATACAAAAATTAGTGGTGCTTCATATTCAAAATCTTGAGATACTGGCATAGAAAGCTAAGATACAGGGTCATGCAAAATTTCAATCTAAGCCATATGTTTTTAGGTGAGTACGATTCCGCTCGATTTACCTGTTATGTCTATGAAACTGGAACTCAGTTATAGATACCACTATACGGAATGCACATTGTGAGGAACTCAAACAATTGCCTCAAATGGGTAAGCAAGTACTAAAACTTACTTTGCCTCCAGCTGTTCCAAGTGGCTGATGGATCATCACTCTTCCATTAGGCATGCAGAACCTCTTGCCTTTAGTACCAGAAGCAAGAAGAAATGCTCCCATAGATGCAGCAAGTCCCAGGCAAATAGTTGAAACATCAGCCTTGCACAACTTCATTGCATCATATATTCCCAATCCTTTATTCAACCATAACGGGGAAAAAAATTAGGAATCAACAAAGTTAATCTGGAGGTCTTTAAAGTAATGAATTCTACGCAACAACTGAATAAGATAAACCAACTGTTTTCTACCTGATCCTATAGATGGCCAACTAAGGAATATTATCTTGCAGGTTCCGCAATCAAAGAATTAGTGTTTATAAGCTTTTCAACATAGTATCGGAATACCCATTAGAGCCACTTGAAGGTTGACAAGATATGTTCACAAAGTTTGTCAAAGAACACATACCACCCAGATGAGGAATTTGAATAGTTATCATTTTGAGTATGCTAAAACAATACTGCATGAAAGCAGGATTTTAGGACTGGAGAAGCAGCATAAACTTGCCCAAATTCGAAATGGGTAAAGACGGGGGAAAATTAGAGGAACATAATTTCATGCAGATCATATCAAAATTAATGGACATACCAGCAGTAACGGAGCCACCAGGCGAGTTAATGAACAACTTGATATCCTCTTTTGGGTCTTCAGCATCTAAAAACAAAAGCTGGCTTATTATGAAATCAGCCGTCACATCATCTACCTGTCCACCATGATTTTTCAAAAGAGTAAATTTCATTTACATTCTCTCAACCAATTCTACAACCAGAAGACTTATAAATTATTGATAAAGTATTTTGACTTTGAGTCAGCCTATCAAGATATGTAATGCCTAAACAGATGTGTTCAAAAGGACAGATACTTGTGTATGAACTGCAGGGATCATATGGAAGACTTTCCTTTAAAGATGGGTATATGCAAGGGCTATGCTTCGAGTCCCTTCCTTTTTGAGTTAGACACTAGTTGAATTTACCAACACATCATGAATGATATTAAATGGTGCATGCGGAAGACATTGTTTTCATATAATAAAAGCTGACATGGATCACATTTTGAATTTACGGACTGTTGTTGAGTGCAAAATTTTCAGGATAACATGGAAAAAAAGAAGTAAAGATGTATCAGTTTTAGCAACCTTGTGAGAAAAGGCAGTGCAGTTACAATAGATGGCGTGTAGATAACCTACAGTGATCATCTCTTAGATCTTATGATCTCAAGGAAATGCAAGGAAAAAAGTCAAGTGATCTAATTGGCAAGGAGGGAATGGAATTTTATGTGACTTTACTGTCAAACTTTGAGAAAATTATTATTTTTTCCATTACTTAGTTTACAAGTGTACAAGAAAGTCAATTATATATACATTGCCCTAACAACCGATAAAGAAACAAAAACAATGAGACTCCATGATCATGAGATTTTCTAGCTAAATAGGAAATCCTAAAAAAGTAATTTTTTCCCACAATAACAATTGTGAGAATCCTCAAGATTGGATCACCAGACATGTTTCTTGGAGTTGAATAATTATCTACAGTAATCATAAAATTTAGATATAAATGAGGCAATTGAAACCAAAAAAAAGACAAAAAAAAAAAGAATGAAGAGAAGAGAGAATAACGATATCTGAACCAAAATTTTTAACTCCTGCTCTATGTTATCTTAAAAGTTCAAAAATCAAACATCAGGTGGAAAGACATCAATCTAGAATCACTGAAATATTTTGCTTAAAACACAACTTAACATAATGAACTAACATGCGCAATTATGGCCTAATACATATCCCACAAAATTGTCATTTGAATATTGGCTTGCTATATGGGAGCAACATGCCAGTTATAAATGTGAAAAATTGATCCCAACAACTAATCCAGCACACCTCAAATAATTTGGAAAGATTCATCTTTATAATAATCGAGAAGAGTAAATTCCACTAAAAATCCACCCATACTCCCAAGTATTACTGCTTCCAGAAAGGAGAAAGACCTGAGAACCAAGGAAGATGATCCTTTGACGAAGGAGCATATTGGTAGTGTCAAGCTCTTCAAATCTTGGAAGCACCGGAGCAGAAGAAGCCAAGGAAGACAGGCCTGTTAAATCCCAGTTGGTGGACAAGGTCTGTCTTCCAATAGCAGGAACACCCAAAGAGCTCGCCTTAACAGACATTAGTTGACTTGTTTTGCGGCTGGTATCTGGGCCTACCCCTATTTGCGAGGGGAGCAGCTGCTTGTGCTTCAACATGACGGTGCAGTTGGAGAAGCATAAAGGACTTGTTGATTGTGAGGCTGTGGAATATGTTAAACCTCGGTCCATTTCTTCTCCGTCTCTCTCTTTCTAGCCCTTGTTTCTCCGTATGCTCGGAAGATAAGAGTTTTTTAACAAAGCAAAGCAAATCAAAGTGCAAGTAAAAATGGTCTTTAGAAGTTTGACAGATAAGCTTACTGTAATTGGGTATCAATAATTTAATAAATGGGAATTTTAAATTAGGTTTAATTTCAAGCTCTATATTAAGTATTTTTTTCCCATAACTAGATTGAGAAATTTGAAATTCACGGTTACCAAATAGTATCTTTAAAGTGAAAATTTTGAAATCACAATCTCAACAATCAAAAAGGAGAAGGAGCATGGAAGTTGGTTCTTCACAGATATGCCATCATTCACTAAGGATCTGATTAATGCCATTACACTTCACATCAACACCTTTAGTGGCGAGCTATCCTTAGATCCAAAATGAAAATGTATTGATATATGGGGTACTACATAGTATATTTTGCAACAATTGTGAGTTGTCAAATAACACAGTGCTCTTCATTTGGTTCACTTTAGAGAGTTTTTGTAATTTCAATTTGATATTTTCTTTATTGGCTTAATTTAATTCCATTTTTTTTAAATTGCTCATTGGACCAGTATTTTATTCTTAATAAGATGAAAGCATTTAGATTCCTCTCAAAATTTGTGGATTTGATCTTATAGTGCATCATTATAGTCTCCTATAGTATATTGATTAATGGAGAACCAACAAATCTAAATTACAAGGGGCTAAACGGCTAAGGTAAAGGGATACTCTTTCCTCTTACCTTTTCACTTGTAGCATAGAAATGTTAATTAAATTGATTAAGTATGGAGTCAATAAATAAAGGAAATTTTAGATTCCATTGTGAATGCAAGGTTATAAGGATCAACAATCTTTCATTTATTGATGATATTATAATATTCTCAAAGACATAATTTAACTTAGTGTTTATCCTAATGAATGCACTTAATTCCTTGAAGGCTCTCTTGGGTATTGCTATCAATATTCAAAAAAGTCTAATGTTCCTCTCCTTGGTTGCCTCTACTACTTTAACCTATCTAGAATGAATAACTAGTTTAAAAACTTCCAAGCCTTCTTTATTGTACCTTAAAGTTCCAATCTTCACCAAGAGAACCTTCTTCATGGAAAGTAAACCCCTTATTGATAGAATCATCTTAAGGATTGCTAATTGATGTAACGTAAGCTTGTCTCTAGTAGGTAGAGTAATGTTGGATAATTTTCTGGTTTCCAAAAAGCATAATCAAGATCACATAGCAAATTTGATGAGGTTCATTTGGTCTAAAAATGCCTCTAATGCCTTTATGGCTAAAGTCAAATGGTCAGACCTCAATTTGCCCAAGAAAGAGGGGGCTTATAGATCCTACCTATTAAGAATACTAATCATATATAGTTTATTAAAATAATTGACGAATTTTGACTGATAAATATTCACTTTATGTTAAATGGGTATATTTCATATGCATCAAAATGGAGCACTTCTGGTATGTCAAGCCATGGTATGATAGATCCTAGATTATGATGCTCATTCTAAAGTTGAGAAAGAATTATAACTTTTATTGGACATAAGCTAGGAGATGGGAAATCAACTTCTTTCTAGCAAGATAATTAGTCAAGCTTAGGAACTCTGACTGGATTAAGTACACCAAACTTCTTGAGAAACACGATAGTTGATAATGCAATAATTAAGGAAGCTTTAATTAGATCCTTGACTCACCTTTATTCACTAAATCTAAACTCTCATCTAATTCCGAATCAAGAGGATACAACTCTCTAGAAATTTAATCCCTATAGATCTTTCACAAATTCTTCATACAAAAACTACCTCAAAACTCATGCTTTAAAGGTCCCATGGTACAATCACATTAAGTTTCCCTAAGCAAGTTCTCGAGCTTCGCTAATTCTACGGCTAGCCATTAAAGGAAGGATGAGCACCTTAGAGAGGATTAAAAGGTGGAAAACTATATAAGTTGTTTGTGTCCTTTATCGCCAAAAACATGAAATAATTACTCATTTCCTCTTTGGAGGCAATATTTCATTCAACATTTAAAAAACAATCATAAAATTATGTAACCAACTTGTACATACAAGAGTATGGCAAGGCATCATAGATTAGTGCTGCTTAACTCAAAAGAACAAAAATAGAGATTGTATAGTTTTTAAAGATTGTTTTGAGCTACACTGATTATAGAATTTACAATGAGAGGAACAAAAGGATATTTCTTCATACCTTTACTTCAATTCAAGGTCTATTAAACTTCATCATCTAGACCATTAGAGAACATTTTCTAGATCATAAAATCAACCTAATGTGTAGTCTTATAGTTTTAGGTTCCTCAATTATAAGGACTAATCTTGTTTCATTTAGAGTTAAGCTTCCCATAATCATATAACTTATAGATTAGTATAAGAAGACATCATCTAGGAGTTAAAGGGATATTTAAATAGTGCTAGTTGTTATCTTATTGTTAGTTAGAAACTTTAGATGACAATTTATTAATCCATTGTATTATAACTACATTTCATTATTAATATACTTTACTTTCTAAACAAGGTTTATTAAAATGGGTTAATAATCATTTTGCATAAAAGAAGATAAGTAAAAAAATAAAAATAATATCTTCTAAATTAAGATATTTTAGAATGTATGGTTGAGAAGAAGAATTATATATACATATATATAATAATAATTTTAACAAAGTAGAGAAGATACAAAAATATAAGAGTAATAATTATAAAAATAAAAATAAAATATGAAATATTTAGTGAAAATCGAGCATTAATGTGTGGTTGATTGTTTATATATTCACTACTTAATACGTAGCGATTAATATTATGAAAAGCTTAAGAAACTCATTATGGTTCACATTTGATTTTACGTATAAGTTGGAAGAATAAGAGCTAAAGTGAGTTAAAAGCAAATTCCTTAAGCAATTCTCTTAATGTTTAAACTTATTTGTCTTTGTAAAATAAAAAGGAGATGGATTAAAGTGAAGATGGGATAAGAAAATGTAGGATTTAGCATGACCTACAACATGCATGGCGATGCATAATTTCGAAAGTGACATTTTTTGGAGATGTTGGATGCAGGGCCATGCATCAAACCGTGCATCTTCATGAAAACCAATTTTTTTTCATATAAATATAAGTGTGAGTAGCCAAAGAAGGCGTGAATCATTTTTGGAACACAAAAGGTGGCAGAACTCTAACTTCGTAGGATCCATGGAGGGCTAATCCTTTTTCCTTCCGGTTCGAAGGGGAAATTAAAGTCAAAGATCATAATTGAGCATCTCTTCATTATGTATCATTAACTATCTCTCTCTCTCTCTCTGGAGATTGTTTATATCATTCTTTGCTTATTGAATTGGATATTTGTGTAAGAATGATTTGAATGCTTTCATTATATTTTTTTAATGTAAACCCTTCTCTAGAATCTTGAATATAACACGTAATAGTTGTGTTTTTTATTCATTTATGGTAACTAGTCATAAGTTAAATGACATAAGCTTTTGTGGTTATTGGCTAGGTTAATTTGTTTTCTTAATTCATAATACAACTGTCCTACTAAATCGAGAGAGTTTATTATAGGTTGTTCAATAGTTAGGTTTAGTTAAAGAGTTTATTTTGATTAAACAAGATCTAAGAGAAAGTCGGGGTTAACAAATCTTATTTCTAACTTATGATTAATAGTTTATAGTGAAAATAATAAGATAATGAAGTATGGTTATTTATGTGTAGGCAGAGATTGAACACAAAATCAAATTCTAAACATATTAATAAATTTTATCAAACTTTAATTTTTTGATTTGATCTGCTTTCTTTAATTCAATTTTACTTTATTTTCTTAGTTGCATCCAACTAAACCCTCTTTATTTCTTAAAAAGTAATTCTTTTCATTATAAAAGCTACGCGTACATTCCCTATGGATACGATCCTTAATCACCACTGCTATAAATTTAGTTGTGTAGAGTTAGGTTTTATTTTCTGGTGCATTTGACATCCATCAAGAATTTTAATGTTGTTCCTGAGAAATGTGATGCTTTAGTTTTTGTTTTTGATTTCAATTGGTGTTTTGTACACATTTGTTTATAATTAGTTTTTACATTTTTTTCTTGATCTTTCATGTTTGTTAGTGTTTGTATATGGTAGTTACAAGATCTCCTCATTAAGACCTTGTACAATTTGATCTCGAGATTGAAAAGACACTACGAATGTTACATAGCAAAACTAGAACAACTCTGAGAATACAACAAGGAATTGACACAATTAGAAAGCACTTTTAATATAATCCCAATTATCAAACTCCTCGGACGATTGATGGTTCGGAATTATCACAATATCATAATCATATAACAGTGAAATATGCATAAGTATGAATTCATTTCCTTATACTCAAATTGAACCCATTCATTCTTACTCAAACTTATCATGACTTATAAACATAAGCATTTGTAATAATGCACCAATGAATACATTAAGTAATTACACTTTACATGTACTCACTTAAGTTCCCATTTCTTAAACATTCATAACTAACACATCACTTTTATCACTTAAAACATATTTGTGTTCATAAGTATACTTCATTCCTTTAACAACTTATAAGTTCTAAAATTAGATACTTTGTTATCTAATAACACCTTCTTTAAGTTATTACTTTAATTAAAAAATACAAATCTTATACAACCTTTAATGAACTTATTCCACTTCAAACTAGGTTCATTTTACATCTTAATTAAGTCCACTTAAACCATTATAAAGTACCTTAACCTTATATGGTCCAACAATTGCCCAAAACCAATCTTTTCTCCTTCCTAAGTTCTTCCCACAATCGTGGGAATAAGCCTTATAAATCCCATGATTGTGGGATGAGTGAGTCGAAGTTTCACTTACCCACAACCTCCAATTTGTTTCCAAAACTTGACTTCTTCACTTCCATTCGACACACCTTTACTAAAGACCATCAATTTCACTTCAATTATACCTTATGAATGCTTCAATACCTCATCAAATTCATGTCCAAACTAATTCAAAAATCGTTCCTTAAGTAACTTACAAATCAATATCTTCCACATATCAAAACCAAACCAAAGGTTATCATACAAGGATCATTTTTCCAACATTCATTTATCATCATCATAACACATATTTCATGGCAATTCAATTATTATAAAACTTATATGAATGCATGCTATCAAGTTTAGAATTCTTTTACCTTCTTAACTTTAAAGAACAATTCCAAAGAATCAAGCCAACTAGTCTTCCAAGTAACCAAACACAGCTCCTAAACCAAGGTGCAAATTTCAGCACCAACACAACAATAACACAGAAAATAGCAAAACTTACTTCTTGATACAGTAACTTATAAAGATTCCAAGTGAAGATGATCCCAATTCAAGCAAAATTCCAGAATTTGAGAGGAAATGAGAGAGTTTCGGTGGAGAGAATGAGCAAAGAAGGAAGAGTTACAGTAGAAACTAGCCAATGCATAAGGTCATGCCATGTGTAAGATGACTCATCTTGCTCTATGGCCACTTGTTACATAAAGACATAAGCCATATTTCCTCTCCCTGGCTAGCACACATGTTCTTCTATGAAGCTGCCAAATGTCACAATTCAATTAGGCCACTTGTCACTCAAATAATGTTGCCAAATGTCGATGCATCAACTATGTCAAATGTCACTAACTCATTGGCTTAGTCATTCCAATTTTCATGTACCAACTTATCTTGCCACTTGACAATTTTCTTAGTCGAAATGTACATTTTAATACCTCATTTCTCTAATGGTATCAGTTAATTCCAATTCGCTAAGTAGGATATATTAAACCAAAATTCAAGTCAAATGCAATTCTCAATCATCTCACAATTTTTAACAACTATCATACACGTTCATATAACATTCTAACTAGGGTATAATTTGGGGCCTTACAAGTGGTAGACATAAGCCAGTAAGATTTTGACCCTTTACAGATTGACACGTCTATATCAGTCTCATTGTCTTTTGTTTATGTGTGAAATTCATGGCATATACATCCTAACTTTACTTTGATTTTCTATTTGATACCATATTTTTATTACATGCATTAACATGAAAATGTTTTTTAACACCTATCATACACGTACATGTAACATTCCAACTACAGTACAATTTGGGGCCTTACAAGTGGTAGACACAAGCTAGTAAGATTTTGACCCTTTATAGATTGACACGTCCATATCAGTTTCACTGTCTTTTGTTTATGTTTGAACTTCATGATATATACATCCTAACTTTGCTTTGATTTTCTATTTGATACCATATTTTTATCACATGCATTAACATGAAAATGATATAGGGATTCTTCGTTTTACAAGCTACATTAATCAAATAACCTACCTATCAATATGATTTTTCCTTTTCATAACCCCCTTTGAG
Source organism: Erythroxylum shatona (assembly GCA_027568895.1). Taxonomy (NCBI): domain Eukaryota; kingdom Viridiplantae; phylum Streptophyta; class Magnoliopsida; order Malpighiales; family Erythroxylaceae; genus Erythroxylum; species Erythroxylum shatona. Next base: position 9,035,203 of record JAOSBK010000009.1, on the reverse strand, counting down.
ATTTATTTGCCTTTTCTTTTTATGCTAACCATATTAGATGTCTTAAACTTAACGAAATGTCCTACTCAAGCCTTAAAGTTAGTAGAGCATTATAATTATTGATGTTTATGGATGCATAAGAGTATAACTGTGGAGGTGTGCATATGTGTGACTTGGTTATAATTGTTGTAATGTCATTTTATCTCTTATCAATAAATTCCATTGTTGATGTAGTTCTTTCATTTTTTTTGAAAAAAAGAAAAAAAGAAAAAAAAGAGACAAGGAAAAGATAGAGATAAAGAAAAATAAAAGAAAGAAAAATATGTTTAAATAATATTATTAAGGAGGAAATGTATACGTTTTACAAAGTTATTCATGATTAATCTTTCTTCCTAAAGTTGTATCGAAAATGTTATTTGATTATGATGTAAATGAGGGAGATGTTGTTTTAAAAGGTCACTCCTTATTGTTATATTATATTGTTTATCATCAATTTTTGTGAGTGATTCTTTTTAATTCCTTATGCTTCATATGGATTATACTGTGAAGGCTTGAATCTGAGCTATAAAATAAAGTTTTTGCATTTATCATAGTTGATGGTACCCGGTTTTAAGTGAATGTTAGTTTTTGCCCTTAATATTACGTTAAGTGTTTTTCTTGCTTCACCAACTTTGATGGCTTTTATATTACATTACCCAAATATATTTCGCCTTAACCTTTGCCAATATTGCAACCTTAAAAAATTCCTTTGATTCATGATTATGCATGTGAATCTTAGTAGTGGAGAAATGAAATGATATGCAAAGTCGTAAAATGCCTTGATCATGAATAATGTTTAAGTGTATCTATTGATCTATCTTATTCTTAAACACATTTTGTCAAAGTCTAACCCTAGATTGCTTAGTATTTGAAGGGAATGGTTGTTAATTAATCATGAGTAGAGGCATTTAATGTTTAGTTCTTGCCATGGTTCTGAAAATTATTGCTCTTTTCCTATGGCTATCTATTCTTGGCAAATATGTAAAAGATTTGGTTTGTAACTTTGCTTTTGTTTTTTTTTTTTTCAGAGGACAATCAAAATATAAGTGTGGAGGAACTTGATGTGTTCTTAATTATGTATATATTCACTACTTAGTGATTAATATTATGAAATGCTTTTCATTTGGTTTACCTTTGGTTTTAGGTATAAGTTGAAAGCACAAGAGCTAAAATGAGTTAAAAGCGCATTCTTTTAGCCATCCTCTTAATGTTCAAACTCCTTGGTCTTTGTGGAAAAAGAAGGAGATGAACTAGAGTGAACATGAGATACGAAAATGCAAGAAAATGAAGGATTCAATATGACCTATAAGATGCACAACCATGTATAATTTCAAAAGTGGCATTTTTGGAACATGAGAGGCGATAGAACTCTGACTTCTTTGAGATCCATAGAGGGTTAATCCTTCTTCCTTCTAGTTCAAAGGGGAAATTGTAGTCGAAGATCATAATTGAGCATCTCTTCATTGTGTATTATTACTCGCTCTTGTTGGACCAATGGTGGTTGACAAATTAAATTCCTTTATGTTTTGATAATAATAAAATATATAGAAATAGTTAAGG
>JAOSBK010000009.1:9001306-9018902 GCA_027568895.1 Erythroxylum shatona | reverse complement strand
TTTTGTATTAAGTTAGTAACTAGCTTTTGGAATAGCTTTATAAGCATATCGATCATTGAGCATCTCATATTTTGTATTTTGTACTTGACTCTTGATGAATATGTCGATATGTAACTAAAGCTGTGTATGAACTTTTGTTATGTTTAAAAGAGAATGAGAGCTCTAGTACTCTCTTCATCATGTGTTTGTGTTGAATTGTGATCTGTGTATGACCTTGAAAAGGGTATGTGTGTGAGTCTTTTAATTATTGAGTTGCTGTTGGGTTTTGCTTTGGGAGAGCTCGCTGGAAAATTTGTAAAGGTTTATGAGCTATTTTAGGGTGTGTTAATTACAAAATGTGAGTTGTTAGAGTTAAGTGCAGGTGCTGTCTTAAGTGGCAGACCACAGGCAGGAGCTTTGAGTCCACTTTTGACCCTTATAGAGTTGGAATTGGGGTCGGTGATCTTCATGGAAGTTGTAGAGCGTTCTTTTACCTTTCCATAGACACCCAGTTTGCTAAATTTGGAGTTCTGGGTCAAAAGTTATGGTGTTTGCAAGTTTTGGTACTGTTTATGAGAAGCTAGTCGATCGGTCTTAGAGTAAATTTTTGATTCCTTTAGTGTCCGAGCTTGCCTTTGAGTCCTTCTTGAAAATTTTAGATTTGTCTTTTATCTTTCCAACGAAACAAATCTTGTCTGATTTGGAGCTCGGAGTCAAAAGATATGAGAGTTAGAAGTCTGGAGGGTCGGATCGCTGGGCAGGTCGCTCGGCCCCTCGCCCACGCGGGCGCGCGAGGCCTAGCGCCCGAGAGCCCAGGCGCTCGGATAGCTCGCCCTTCGGGCAGGCTTGGGCGAACGCGTTTTGGGGTCGGTTCTTGGCCGACCGACCCCTCTTCCTTCTTTTGGCCATAACTTTTTACATAGACCTCCGATCGACCTCATTTTTGAAGCGATAGATTTCTAAGACATTTTTCTACTTTTCCACACTTGATTGATCAGTATTGCTTTTAAATTGAAAAAGGTGGTTTGAAACAAAGTGTGATGGTCGGTCGATAAAGTCTGAATATGCTTCAGTAATTTTGAGATATCTTGAGCTATAGAGCTCCGATCGAGGCGATTCTTGTTTTAAATTAAACTAGAGACGTAAATATACAAGTTATATGAAGGAGACGATCGGCAATTTAGCCTCCTAGACTGTCAATTTCTGACATGAAGTCGGTAAAGTGTTCAGTCTTGGCTGTTTTTCTTTAAAACAGTATTTTGTCCACAACTTCTTTATTTCTAATCCAAATTGAGCGTTTTTAGTGGCGTTGGAATCGTTAGAGCAGAGAGAACAAATTTTCTTAAAAAGCCGATCCGAATTTTCTATTGGAGGTTTCCCCCTATTGTGGTCAGTATGGTTGTCGGTTTGGGTCTTCTATGCTTTTATGCTTTCGAATGTTGGGCTTCGGAGACGGGGTCCAACATCAATCATATTGGTGAAGATAGACATCTTATATCTTTGAAATATAGCCAGGGCATTGCATAGTTCGAAAGGTATCCGTCTATATTTGAAGGTACCATAAGGGTAGGTGAAAGTGGTCTTTTCTTGATCATTAGGGTAGATGAAAATCTGATTGTATCTCGAATATCCATCTAAGAAGCAATAAAATGAATGATCAGCCACCCTTTCTATCATCTGATCTATAAATGGGAGAGGAAAGTGATCTTTTTTTACCCATTAAGTTGAGTTTATGATAATCTATTCACACTCTCCATCTTGTGACCATTCTTGTTGAAATTACTTCTCCACTCTCACTTTCTATTACCATCATTCCACCCTTTTTAGGTACACATTGTACCAGACTGACCCATTCACTATCGGAGATGGGATAAATTATCCCTGCATCGAAGAGTTTGATTATTTCCTTCATGACCATCTCCTTCATGTTAGGGTTTAACCTTCTTTGACGCTCCCTCGCCGTTCTACATCCTTTCTCAAGGTTTATTCGGTGCATGCAAAGATTTGGGCTTATACCTCGAACTATCTTAAGGACTTTATTCACTTTCTAACAATTGCTACCACCTTACTTTCTTGTTTCTCATTCAATTTATTGGAGATGATTATCACAAACATTTGACCTTCACCTAGAAAGGTATATTTGAGATGTGTTGGTAAAGGTTTAAGCTCTAATGTGGGTGGTTTTTTTTTTTTTTCTGTGGATGGTGGTATGGGTGCTTCGATCAGGACTAATATATCTTGATGTGTCTAAATATTCAACCCTTCTATCTCCTCATCTCCTTTAGACTCAAGTTTCTCATATCCATTATCTACCTCTATTTCCACTTACTGTACTTCTACAAAGCAACTCTCTACTTGTTCTTGCAAATTTTGATCCGTAATTTCAACCTTCATGCATGCGTTGCCTGTTGTTGGATTCTTTAAAACCTTATTCATATTGAACTCGATCTGATCTTCACCTATTAGAAGTATTAGTTTCCCTTCCTGAACGTTAATTATAACTTTCCTTGTATTCATAAATGTTTGACCAATGATCAGTGGACAACTCTTATCTTCTTCAAAATTGAGAACCATAAAATCTACAAGAATAATGAACTTGTCCACTTACCTCAGAATGTCTTCCACTATTCCAAGTAGTCTTTTAATAGATTGATAAGCCAACTAAATTAACATCGATGTTGGCTTGACCTCACCCAACCCCAACTTCTTAAATATTGATAAAGGCATAAGATTAATAATTACTCCCAAGTCACATAAGCACTTTATGGATTCAAATTCATGAACCACATAAGGTATTGTGAAACTCCCTGAATCCTTCAATTTAGATGGCATCTGGAAGGTGATTATGGAACCGTAGGTGTCAGTTAGAGCTACCTTCTAGTTATCTTCCCAAGTACACTTCTTTGATAATATGTCCTTAAAAGATTTTGCATATTTAGGAATGTCTTCCAAAGCCTCTACAAATGAGAGAATTATCTGTAACATCTTTAATTTCTCAATGAATTTTGCAAATTGAACATAAAACTTCTTCTTTTGTAATCATCGAGGGAAGGGAAACTTGGGTTAATATGGTGGAGGGGGTGACATAAGGAGGGTATTCTTAGTTGTTAGCCTAATAAGTAAGTAGCAATCTTATCTTTATAACATGCTTAGTAGTATATAAATCATGCTTGAATTGGAATGAAATGCAAGTAATGGTTGTGGTGATATATGCTAGAAATATGTTGATTGAACTTGGAGGTTTTCTATGCTTGCTCTTGGTGGATGAAAATTGTGGGATATAAATTGATTCATAGATGAATTAGGTTTGCATTTGAAGTATAATGAAGGTGGATTTATGCTAAAGAAAGATGTTAATTAAGTATGTTTGAATTGAGAAATAACTAGGACTATATGCATAATAATGTAATAGTTTCTAGTTTGATTTTTGATACATGAAAGACAATGAGTTGTGAGTTGTCAATTAAATAATTTTGATCTAGAATTAAAGATGATATTGACGAGGAATTATAGTACAATTCAGGTCTAATTGAGGCATGAATAAATTGTAAGACGTGAGGTAATTGTAGTGGTGTCACTGAACAAGTTTCATTGAATACACATCGGTATTTTGTCCATAATTTAATCTGTAGATATCCAAATGGGGTGATTTTAATTTTAGATTAAACTAAATAAATATTTCTACAATTTTGTGCAGGAATATAATTTTATTTTTGACTCAAACTTGACTTGAAGTTGAATTTTTGATTATGTCATTGTTTGAGAATAATCTATAGCATTTTAGGTATAACTCTAAGAATAATGAACCAAATTGTAGGAACTTTAGTTCATTAGAAATTTAAGACATATAGGAATATTTTTCTAGAAGAACATATTATTTATAAACCTTAATTTCTATGTCATAATGTCTATAAAAATCTAACCCGAAACCTATCCTGGGAAAATCTGGACAAACTAATGAAAGAATTGGATGAGGATTTTTCGATAACCCATCCCACTATTGTGGGAAGTGATACACGATAGTGGAAATGGCATGAAAGTAAAGAAAATATTCTTTTGTGTGATTTTTGAACTAATTAAGGATAAGGTACTTAATTATGATGCATTTGGACTTGATTAAGGTTTTAAATGAACATAATTTGATGTTGGAAAAGTTGGTTAAACGTGTGATGAGTTTTGATTGATAATTGGTGTTATAATTTAAGGAAAAGAATGTTTGATAACAATGCATCCAAGTTTGGTATGAAGGAGTGGTAAAGGAATGAAGAAATTCATATGAATGCAAATGTATTCCAAAGGATATTAATAATGCATTAAGAATGAATGGATGAGGATTGCGAATTATATGAAATATTTGTAATGCTAGAAAAGAGTTAGTAAATGTATGGTTAATGAATGGAGCATGATCAATTCTACATATGGTATTAACCTAAATGCAAACAAGACATATCGAAGTGACAATATATGAATGATTACGAATTATGATTAAGGAAACATACCCAAGATAGTCATTGGGCGTGCATTAAACATGAAACATTTATGTATGTGCATAAGTGAATATGTATTTGATTGGTCCACTTGGTAATGTGAATTTATGTGTATTGTATGATGTATAGATGCTCAAATCAAATGCCATCATCAAGACATTGCCGATCCATCTAAGCAATAACGTATACTGGAGCATATTGTGAGTAAGCTAGATGTTCTCACTAGGATTAATTTATTTTTGTTTAACATCCAATTATTGAACTATTAATGAAGTGATTGTAATTATGATATTACTGATTTTGGACAATTGATTGTCCAAGGGGTTCGATATTTAGGACTGTATTGGGAGTATTAGTGATTTAAATGTGAATAAGGAAATTGAATGCTTAACTATATGTTGAATGCCACACTTGGATTCGTTGAACTGTGAGAATTGAATGTGCTCATTGACTGAAAGTGACTGATGATATATTATTTGAAGTGTTATACTCCATTATATGATGCATGTTCACATAAAGGAGTGGTGACCACAGTAGCCAACATGAAAAGAGTTTTAAACTCAGTTATGCACATCAGAGCCTCAGGCTCAAAGTTTAATTAGCCCAATATCCACAATGGATATGAGAAAGTACTAAAAGGAGCTCGATATCTACAACAAATACAAGACAGTGAAATAGGTGCTCGGTCACAACAAAATAAAACTAGAAGTGAGTCTCATATACATTTGCATTTGTATATTAGGTTATAAATTATGTGGTTAAGAATCTATTTCCAAAGTTGTGATGATAAAGTGATTTGCTACATTTGAGTAATTGATGTTAATATGGTTGATTGGGATATATATAAGATCTGAAAGAGTATATGAAATGTGTCACGTTCATTATGTCTTATTAAAATATGGAATGTTGTGAGTTTGGTTATAAGTGACATTTGTGTATTTGATGTGAGTGAGTCGATTGATGATGGTTAGCTCACTGAGTTCACAAAACTTACCCAAAATTTGCAACATTCTCTTTCAAGTTCAGAGGATACTTGGTTAGACTAACTGTAGTCTTACCACTACATTTGGATATGAGTTAAAGGTCAGGATCATTTGACGTCTGCATAAGTTTTCTATTATTTTTATTATTAAACATTGTATTTTGAAGCATTATTTATTGTGTAAATGAATTTTTCTTGTAATAACAGTTTGATGAAACACAATTTGTATTTGTATTGGACCTAGATGATCACTGGAATTTATGATGATGTGTTTATGGCTTGCGACATTTATATATGAGATTGTTATGAGTGAAATGGACTGAAAGTTAAATTATTAATTTTCTGTATATGCGTTTGATATATTTAAAATTTTGAATTGAGTATGATCGACTGATTGCCTTACCATGTCACCTCGTAGAGTATGTTCTCGAATACCAATGGTTTGATCAGGAATATTCCCTATAAGAGTAGGGTGTTATAGAGTTGGTATCAGAGCCCAAGCTTAATGTCTTACATGGACGCTTTTCAAAATATGTGTCAGGGTACATGCATTTTAGACATATCATAGCATGCAGTGGCAACTAATCCCTAGTCTGAGTCTTATTTACATAGGTCATATGCATGAACATTTGTTAAGAGTTTAAGCAATAGAAATAATGAGAAGAACGATGATATATCAAAGTGTAAGAAAATGAAAGCTTGTGGATATCTAGAATGAGAAATAGTATATGGTTTGTTATGATAGTTAGATATTCATTACATCTGTATTTGTGAATGTATCATCGAATATGACATCAATATTGTACTGTGATGGTATATCCTTGAATGTGAAATAATGTGTGAATACATTGTCATGGATTGATTGAAGAAAGTTGAGATATAAATATGAATGAAAAGATTTAAAGTGTATAAGCCAAGTTGAAAGAAAATAAAATTTTCCATGACCTTAAGAGGTTGAACTTGGACTTGAAATGATTGTTTGATAAATGTGATAAGAGTTATGATTTAGCATAAGATTATATCAGTGGAATTGAGGTCAGAACTTTATGGAGTTTATGCTTCTAAAATTTTAAATTGATTGAGAACATATATATGTAAGATGAATAAATGATAATTGGAATATGAGATAAAGGACAACGATATAGGTAGGAGTTCTTAAGGTTAAGTTGATTTATTATTATGAGTGCATATATGATGATGTGATTACTTTGACAAGTTATATTATCAAGTACCTAAGTATTATATGTTTGGATATGAAATAGGCAGTGATATATAAGCTATTGAAAACTCTTTAGTCATAGTTCCCATAGTTAAGATCCTAAAATGACTTAGAGTAGTGCATGCGCTTTTAAAATGATCATTTGGGGATAGATTAAGAGTGTAAATGATGTTACTATGTATGATGAGTTCGAGGAGATAGAAGCAGGGCACGATCATGGCATAGTCCCCACTATTGTGGTTGAGATTAATTGGTTCTGTCATGATCATAGGAAGGTCTACCATGATCATGGGTAGGCACAAAGGGAGAAATGTTATCTAAAATCAATTGAGATTAAGGTATCTTTGGCATAAGATATTAATTGGTGACTTATCAAAAATACATCTTTAGTTAAGATGTAATGACTTAGATGGAACATGCCGAGGTATTAGAGAAAAGGAATCTACCTACTGCTTAACTGAACTTTATTATAAAAAATATTGTGATGATGTAAGATATGATAGAAATTGATCCTATTAATATATTATGAATAATTAAAAATTGATCTTATTAAGGTATTAACAATAGCTAAAAAGTAATGGTGAATTTAGTTGACTGATAAAGAGTATGTAAAGAGTACAGATGATTGGGAAAAGAAATCTTCTTTTGATGGAAACTTTCGTTGAATTATATCATGTAAGTTGAATTTTCCATTTTTAGGAATGAATGGCTATTAAATAAATAAGAAGAAAATATTGGAGTCCCATTTTTAACTGAGACTTAAGCATAAAAAGTTGGATATGCTATAAAGAGTATATGTGTTTTGTTTGATGTAAAGCAGCCTAACTACATTATTGGGTTTTTAAATTTGAGAGACACTATTGCTATTCCTAAAGGAACTCAGGTCCACGATGTATTCTATATTTGTATATTCAAAAGTACAAGTTAGATTTGACTTTTATGTTCAAAACTTTTTTTTGAGACATGTGAATAAATTAAAATGTGTGGAGAAACTAGTAAAAATGGTCTGACATTAGAATAAGTCAATAAGATATGAAAGGAAATCAAATGAATGGAGAAAATCATTCAAGAAAAGAAGTCAATTGGGAGACCAAAAATAACATGAGATAATATTACCTCATTTGAGGAATTAGTTACTTAAGGAATTACGAGAACTAATTATGGGCATATTGAGTTTTGGCAATATCTATTGAGTTAACAACTGCCCCCAACAGTATTATGATATTGAAGAATATAATGTCCTAACTTTGCTTGGATCAATTAGTGACTGTGATCATAGAAGATATTGTGAGTATATTCGAAAAGTAAAGAGAGCATTTTGAACACTTGATGTTAGTCTTACATATTATAATGTCCTAACTATGTTTGGATCAATTAGTAACTGTGATCATAGAAGATATTTTAAATATATTCGAAAAGTAAAGAGAGCATTTTGAACACTTGATCTTAGTCTTACATACCATAAGTGAGAAACAATTATATGCCAAGTTCAGTAAGTGTGAAGTTTGGCTTGATCAAGTAATAGGTTGAGTCATATAGTATCTGAATATGGCAGATTGGGCAACCTAAAGAAAATAGAGGTAATGAAGAAGTGAGAAACTCCGAGGAATATATATATATATAAGATCTAGAGTTTTCTAAAATTAGCTGGATATTAGATGCTATCAAAAGTTGTTGAGGGGTTTTCACTGATCTCAGTCCCTTTGACAAAAATTCTAAGGAAGAATATGTCATTCAGATGGACTGATAAATGTAAAAAGAGTTTTGAGGAATTAAAATACTGACTAAGTACAACATCGGTGTTCACTATTTCATTTAGATCTGGAAGCTATGTGGTATATTATAATGTTTCACATCAGGAAATTAGGATGTATTCCAATTCAGCATAAAAAAGTGACTACATATACATCGAGACAATTAAGGTCTCATGAGTTAATGATTTGGTACATGATTTAAAACTTGCTGCAATAGTAATTGCTTTGAAATTTTGGAGACATACTATGTAGGGTGAAATATTTCAAAATTATTCAGATAACAAAAGTTTAAGGAAAATTTTTTGAGTTAGATAGAATTGAATATGAGATAGAGATAACGGATAGAGTTACTTAAAGATTATGATTGTACAATTGAGTATTATCTAGTAAAGCTAGTGAATTATCTGATACATTAAGCATAATTTTCAATAGCAGCATAACACAAATTCTGATATCGAGATTATCAAATCTAGTGTTAAAAAGAACATAGAATGATCGAGTTGGAATTAGGGAAAAATGAAATGTTATTAGTTATATTAAACTTAAAATCATTCTTACATGAAAGGACTAGCAAAACCCAAAGTAAGGGTTCGGAATTGTGAATCTTATTGAGGAATTGAAAATGAATCCAAATTTTGAGTTTGACTAGGAAAAATGATAATTTATGATTGTAGTAAAAAGTATGAGTACTTGATAGAGATGATTGAGCAAAAAGATCATTAAAGAATGGAAAAATAGTAACCTATGCTATACATCCTAGTACTAATACGCTGAAACAATATTTATCGACCAAGGATGAAGAAGCGAGTGATTGAATATTTAATTTGCCAATAGTCTTAACTATTAGGGATATGTTTAGAGCTTATATTTTGGAGTCCCTAGGAGTATAGGATTGATATAAAATTCTAATTGAAATTAATTATGACAATCGGTATCATAGTGGTATTGGTATGTCATCATATGAGGCGTAATATGACAGAAAGAGTCGTTCACCTTTATATTGGGACAAAGAGGGCCTAAGGATTGTTGAAAGCCCATAGTTGATTTAAGATACTGTTAATAAAAGAAATTTATTTGTAGCATAATTTAAGCGACTTAAGAAAGAAAAACGAGTTACGTGAATCAACCCCAAAGAGATATGGAATATCAAGTGGTAGATAAAATGTTTTTGAGAGTATTGCCTTGGCAAGGTGTGCTGAGGTGTATTAAAAAAAAGAAAGGGTATACTAAGCTCGAAGTGTATTGATCCATATGATATTATTGAGAGAATAGAACCATTGATATATGAGTTAGTGTTACTAATAAAGATATTTTAGATTCACAATGTGTTTCATGTGAGTAAGCTTAAGAGATATCGATTGGATCTGAGGCACGTGTTACCAATTCAGGAAGTCGAAATTGCAAGTAATCTTAGTTATGTTAAGGAACCAATTAAGATAGTAGGCTATTAGACTAAATAGTTGAGAAACTAAGTGATTTCATTTGTTAAAGTCCTTTCGAGTAATCATTCAAGTGAAGAAGCTACTCAGGAAACGAAAGAGAACATGAAAAGACAGTAGCCTACCTATTCGAGGACAAAATTTCTTAAGGGGGATAATTATAATGTCCCATTTTTTGGAACATACTTAGGGTTCAATCTTAGATCAAGCATTGCATATACATGCATAATATTAACTTTCATACACAAATTGATATTTTTATTCATTACAAGTAAGTATATGCAATCATTTGACATGTTCCAGGGTATGAAAAATGTTAAGTGACTATAATGTGTAATGTGAATTGTTATGTTTTGAATTTTGGTTTGATTGGATTCCAATTAGCAAATTAGAATTAATTGGTATTAATTAGGAGTTTGATGAATTAATTTGTACAATTGGATTTTAAAAAAAACTAAGTGTAGGATAAATTGATACTTAAAAAAATTAGGATGATTAGGCTTATAATTGGGTGACATTTGGCATAGATAATTATTTGACAAATGGGCCAATTATTGTGTGACATGTGGACTAATTATAATGAGACATATGGACTGATTAATTGGTGACATATGGCAATTTAATGTGTGTATTAATGGTAACATATGAAATGGGCAAGTGGATTCCATGCATTAAGACATACGTCTTTGAAAATTAGTGGCACCTAGCATGTTGATGAAGCAAATTCTAGCAGCAATGTTTCTACTATTTCCTCACCTCTGTCCACCAAAATGGCTTTAAACTTTTCTTTATATTCTAGTTTTTACTTTAGCTAAATTGGTACATGAAATTCACACCTTAACCTCTCGTAAAATAGCCAAGAAACCAACTATTTGTTGTTTTATGTTTTTATTGAAATTAGCACATCTTCACCTTGAGTTTGTGATGAATTTTGCCTGCTTAGAGGGCTAGTATAATTTGGAGTTTTGAGCTGAATTGTTAGCCTAAAAAGTAAGTAGCAGTCTGATCTTTATGGCATGCTTAGTAGTATGTGAATCATGCTTGAATGAAATGCATGTAATGTTGGTGGTGATATGTGCTGGAAATATGTTGATTAAACTTGGAAGTTTTCTATGCTTGCTCTTGGTGGATGAAAATTGTGGGATATATATTGATTCATAGATGAATTAGGTTTGGACTTTAAGTATAATGAAGGTGGTTTTGTGCTAAAGAAAGATGTTATTAAGTGTGCTAGAATTGAGAAATAACTAGGACTATATGCATAATAATGTAATAGTTTTTGGTTTGATTTTTAATGCATGAAAGACAATGAGTTGTGAGCTATCAATTGAATAATAAATTGGAGATGATATTGATGAGTAATTAAAGTATAATTCAGGTCTAATTGAGGCATGAATGAGGTGTAAGATGTGAGTTAATTGTAGTGGTGTCAATGAACAAGTTTCATTGAACAGACATTGGTATTTTGGCCATAACTTGATCTGTAGATATCCAAATGGGGGTGATTTTAATTATAGCTTAAGCTAAATACATATTTATATAATTTAGGTGAAGAAATATAATTTTATTTATGACTTTAAAGGTTTTTAAATTTGTCTTGAAGATGAGTTTTGAATCTTGTTACTGTTTAAAAATAGTCTATAGCATTTTAGGTATAACTCTAGGAATAATGAACCAAATTGTATGAAGTTTAGTTCATTAGAAACTTAAGACATATAGGAACGTATTTTAGAAGAACATATTATCTAGAAACCTTAAGTTCTATGTCATAATGGCCATACAAAACTGACCTAAAACCTATCCTGGGAAAATCTAGAAAAAATAATAAAGGAATTGGATGAGGACTTTTGTATAACCCATGCCACGATTTTGGGAAGCCATCCATGATCGTGGAAGCGGCATGGCAGTAAAGAAAATGTTCTTTTGTGTGATTTTTGAACTAATAAGGGATAAGGTGCTTAACTATGATACATTTGGACTTAATTAAGGTTTAAAATGAACATAATTTGATTTTGGAAAAGTTGGATAAATGTGTGATAAGTTTTGATTGATAATTGATGTTATAATTTAAGGAAAATATTGTTTGATAACAATGCATCTAAGTTTGGTATGAAGGAGTGTTAAAGGAATGAATAAATTCGTATAAATGAAAATGTATTCCAAAGGGTATTAATAATGCGTTAAGAATGAATGAATGAGAATTGTGAATTATGTGAAATATTTGTAATATTTGTAATGCTAGAAAAGAGTTAGTAAACGTATGGTTAATGAATGAAGAATGATCAATTCTATCTAAGGTATTAACCTAAATGCAAACAAGAAATATCCAAGTGACAATATATGAATGATTATGAATTATGATTAAGGAAACATACCCAGGATATTTATTAGGCATGCATTGAACATGACACATATATGTATGTGCATAAGTGAATATATATTTGATTGGTCAACTTTGTAATGTGAATTTTGTGTGTATTGTATGATGTATAGACGCTCAAATCAAACGACATCATCAAGACATTGTCGATCCATCCAGGCAATAACGTATACTGGAGCATATTGTGAGTATCCTAGATGTTGTCACTAGGTTTGATTTATTTCTGTTTAACTTCCAATTATTGAACAGTTAATGATCTATTTGTAATTATGATATTACTGATTTTGGATAATTGATTGTCCGAGGAGTTCGATGTTCGGGATTGTATTGGGAGTGTTAGTGATTTGAATGTGAATAAGGAAATTGATAGCTTAACTATTTTCTGAATGCTAGACTTAGATTCGATGAACTGTGAAAATTAAATGTGGTCATTGACTGAAAGTGACTGATGATATATTCTGTGAACTTTTATACCCTATTATACGATGCAAGTTCATATAAAGGAGCTGTGACTAGAGTAGTGAACGTGAAAAGAGTTGTAAGCTCAATTATGCGTATCAGAGCCTCAGGCTTAATGTTTAATGAGCTCGGTATCCACAACAGATACAAGACAGTACGAAAGTGAGCCCATCATCCACAACGTATATGGGACAGTGAAATAGGCACATTGTTACAACAAAATAAAAATAAAAGTGAGTTTCATATGCATTTACATTTGTACATTATGATTATGAATTATATGATTAAGAATCTATTTCTAAAATTGTGATGATAAAGTGGTATGCTATATTTGAGTAATTGATGTTAATATGGTTGATTGGGATATATATATAAGATCTAAAAGAGTGTATGAAATGTGTGACATTCATTATATCTTATTGAAAAGAGGGATGTTGTGAGTTTGGTTACATGTGACATATTTGTGTGTTTGGTGTGAGTGAGTCCATCGATGATGGTTAACTCACTAAATTTGCAAAATTCACCTGAAATTTGCAACGTTGTCTTTCAGGTTCAAAGGATACCCAGTTAGACTAACTAGAGTCTAGTCACTACATTCAGATATGAGTTAAAGGTCGGGATCAGTTTGCGTCTGCATATGTTTTTTATTAGTTTTAGTATTAAACATTGTATTCCAAAGCATTATTTATTTTGTAAATGAATTTTTCTTGTAATAACAGTTTGATACACATTTTGTATTTGTATTGGACCTAGATGATCACTAGAATTTATGCTGATGTTTTTATGGTTTATGACATTTATAATTGAGATTGTTTTGAGTAAAATGGGCTGAAAGTTAATTTATTGATTTTCTAAATATACGTGATTTATTTAAAATTTTGAATTGAGTATGATCAAATGAATGCCTTAACATGTGACGTTGTAGAGTATGTTCTTAAATACTGATGGTTTGTTCAGGAATATGCCCTATGAGAGTGAGGTGTTACACAATTGGTTTACTTGGACCTCTAGATTGTGGATAGAAATGGCATGATTCTTTATTACTTGTTCGAATCTGCCTTTTAGACTCTTTTATGCATTGTCTAATATTCTAAGCTTGTTTATGATTTTAACCAATTTTGATTCTATCAAACTTGGTTGTCTTGTTAGAACCCTGGTGGTTCTTAAGGTCTGAACTATCCTTTAGTGTTGTTTGACTGAGAGAAGTTAAGGTGATTTTTCTACCCAGGGTTGTATATGTTAGAGTAAAGACTGCATCCCCCTCCTTGACCTTAGGTTCCTAAGTAGCTCTGATCCATTATTCTTCATTAAGAAGCAATTGACTATATCATTATCCATCTGGCCACAGAGCTCACACTTCAACTGAACATCTTTTACTGTATTTGAGGATGAAGCCTTCTTGTTGTTTAGTTGTCAAGTTAAATTATCAATTTTAGCCTACATTTCAATCATTTAATTGACAGCTACCACTCTTTTATGCTCACGGATATTTATGGGTTGTCTACTCTACTCATTTGTATATAAACAACTATTACTCACTATTTCTTCTAACAAATCTTCCGCTTCATCTACCGTCTTCCTTATAAGTGATCCTCTTGAAGTCGCATTAATTGTGCCTATCGTATGTGGGGTTACTCCGTTATAGAATGTTTGCAAAAGAAATTCTTTAGGTAGTTATGGTGTGGACATTTTCTTTTCAAGTCTTTGTATTATTCCCACGCTTCATAAATTGATCCCCCCTCACCTTATTGAAAGTTTGTGATCTCTTTGACAATCTTCGCAATCTTGGGGGAAAGTACTTATCTAAAAAAGCATGAACTAATTGTTCCCAAGTGGTGAAATTATTCGGGTTGAGGGAATGGTACCAAACTTTTGCTATATCCCTTAAAGTAAAAGGGAAGAGTCTAATTCTTATAGCATCCTTTGACATCTAATGATAACAAAAGGTATCGCAGATTTCAAGAAAATTAACAATATATGCATTCGAGTCTTCATTCATTAATCCATGAAATTGTACATTTTGTTGAAGCATGTTTAGGAGAGTTGGTTTGATTTCAAAGGAAACTACTTACATAGGCGGCCTAGCCGCACCTTGATTGACTGTATTGAAACGCAGTCTCATGAAGTCCATAAGGGTTCTCAGTTGATGCCCTTGGTTTGCTCCTTGATCCAACTCTTCCTGAAACTCCTCAGCCATTGTTGCTTTTGCAATTTTTTTTCTTCTTCAGCTGAGCTCTTCTAATTGAATGTTCTAAACGAGTAATGTCAAGCTATACAGTTTCAGTTATGAGACTCAAAATCATTGTAACTCTTATGTTCATGTAAGAGAATAGACACACACAGAAAGAATGAGAAAAAGCCTAGAATAATTAAAATGTCTTAGACTAAGAGAACTAAACTAATCTTCACCCTCCCCAACTTGATCACGTCGTTCGAGCTTTAAAATTTATAAGCCCTCAAATACCACAAGCACACGGGTCACGATTGTAGTATAAGAGGTGTCGATCCCACGAGGAGGGGGTCAAATCTAATCCTAAAATCTAAGATTGAAAAGAAATGAACTCAAAATAAACAATGCAATGGAAAGTAATCACGAGAATTAAATTCAACCACTTAAATCGAAAATTAAACATGAAGGAATTAACAATTGAGCAATAAACACATACAATGGAATTCAACCTAAGGAATTTACCAATTTATGAGAAAGAGGATTTTACTTATCATTAATGCTAACCTAGCCAATTATGTGTCAGTGGAGTGTCGGTTCTAAATTGTCTTAGGATTGGTTACTCTCTGTCAAGTCATAAACATTAAACCCTAATCAGATTATCAATTCACAAATTATCCAAAACCTAATTAGATCTAAAGTACTCTAATATACTATTGGAGCATCACACGAGATCTCTCTCTAGACAATTATCAATATGTTTCATTCCGATTTCTATTAAATCACCTAACTCTCATTAATCCACTTTATTCAATTTTCATTTAGTTTGCCCTCTTAATTTATTACCGAATTATATAAGAACGTAATTGAATCATGACATTAATTCAATAAACACAATTGATTAGATTATCATTAGATCAAAATAAAATCTTAAAGGAGAGTTTAGATCATCATCAATATTCCAAATCCTATCATCATACTATCCATCTCAATTCTACACATAAATAAAATCGAAACGAAAAGGAAATACAGTTTGGAATAGATGATGGAAGGCAACGATATTAGAAAATCTCCTGATCTTGGAAGCACGTCAAGTCAGCTTCGTCTTTGTCTTCCTTTTTCTTTTTTCTCTCTCTTTGTATTCTCACTTTAGGGTTTCAATAGTGGCTGCCTAGAAGCTCTCTTTTCTTTACCTCTACATGTTCATTTTTATACTCTTTTATGTTTTGGGTAACTGTAAGTTTTTTTTGGGGTCCGAAACGCTCAAAATTCCCTCAAAATATGAAATTCATAAGCATTTGTGTGTCTATCGGATGCAGGCTACGACTATGACCCTACAAGCCATGATTGTGGCTCACATCTAAGTCTTGCCACGATTATAGGCCTATTTTGTGGCCCAGATTCCCTTTGAAACTTCAGCTCTTTGATATTGACCCTGAAACACTAGCAAACTCATCAAGGTACCTCAAAAACATAATATTTAAGCTCAAAGACCTGTACTAACCCATAAAACACTTAAAACACAAATAAATCATAACTATGACAATTTTTACCTAAACACATATCAAGTGATCGAATTAACGGCTAAACACATATTAAACTATGCCCTAAAATACGATGCAATTTATACTTATCACATTAGAGGAGTTAGTTCTGTTGTTAAGCAACGACCTTCATATCTCCCAAACTAAACATAAGAGAATGAGATCAAATGGTAGCTCCACAAGTCTCACAAATTTACAACTCAGTCATACAATGAATTGCTACTTGGACCTATGATCAAGTTTCCATTATACATATTGATATAGGGATCAAGTATGGCTCCAACTCACTCTTTCATCTTATGGTTAGCTACTCTACACAAATTAGGAACTAGAGATACTATTAAGTTATAAATTCCAAATTGAAATTGCCTTTATGAACTAGGGAAGTTGAAACCTTAGACCATATATTCTTCAGATGTCTTCACACCAAAAACTATGGAGTGTTTTTCTCAATATCTTCGGATTACAAGAAAGGGATCTTAGTTAGATTAATACATTGGTTTAAGTTAGCAAACTGAGATGGGCTAATAGAGAAGATCAGAGGTTCTTCAAAATTGGTTTTCCTATATTGGTGCATTATATTTAAAGAATGAGATATACCAAAATATGTGGTAAGGATGAAAAGTTCAAAGAATATAGTTGGAGCCATTTATGGCTTAAATTGGGGATGACTAGCATCATTAATACAGACCATTTACTCATGACTAATGCTATTAATGCAACACCTCACTCCCGCATGACCCGAACCCTACATCGAAGGTGATATCCGAGTCCGTGCCCTGCGAGGGTGGCGTGTTACATCACTTAGTCAAAACTCAGTATAATTTTTTTTGAAACACAAACATACACAATACGGAAAACAATTAACATACACAATCATCGGTAATTACAATGACCACGGGGGACCTTTTTATAAATACAAATTCATTCAGTCCATTGACTTTACGAAATGATTGTACAAAAATTCAGAAAATATAATTTTATCAGACACTAATGCAGACGCGAACTGATCCCGACCTCTTCTCTCACTCACATGCGGTTGCTATACGCCAGTGACCTAACGGGGTATTCTTCTCGGTCCTGAAAAATATATTGCAATTTTGGGTGAGTTTGCGAACTCAGTGAGGTAACCATCATCGATGGTTCACTCAATTCATGCAACACATCATTTCACATAACATATACT
>JAOSBK010000009.1:8943426-8957075 GCA_027568895.1 Erythroxylum shatona | reverse complement strand
AATTTGTATCTGTTTTCACCAAATAGTTTTATAATTTTTTGTCATATATATTGATATGAATAGGTTCTGGTTACCCTGATAACAAAACCTGAAAATAGGTTAACCGATCTTATAAGTTCTTTAGGTTCAGGTTCAGGTTCAGGTTCGTGAAATTGCCGAACCTGACATTCAGGTTCAAATTTAGGTTAGTTATGAACGGGTCAGGTTACCCTACGATGAACACCCCTATGTGTCAGACATTATGTTGGTATTTGAATTTTGCTCTTTTTCCTTTTGCATAAAATGTGAGATCTTAGATGTCTGACTGTCACTCTAGCATATGAACTATACTACTAAAGTATATCTGGGTGAGATCTAGCATCTCTCCTTAGTTTATTTTTTGGATTTTATTTTTCAGGAACTTAAACTCGGTGCATTTCTTTAGATAAAGGCCTTTTTGGGTAAATGACTTATCAACTGATTTTTGGCAAATTGAAAGGTTTTAGCTATTTTACTGTGTCAGACCGTTGATAATTATGTTTGGTAATTAGCTGATTGGGTCGGCGGATTGAACCCAATTTGTTGATTTTGAAACACTCTTATGAGGAGCATTTTTCTTCAGCGGTTGAGAAATTAAGGGACTAAAAGACTATTATATCCAAAAGTTAATATAAATTACTCAAAGACAGAGCGATAGAGATAGAGATAATAAGTTTAAATATTTAAATTTAATATTTTCAATTTAATTTTTAAATTGAATTAATATCAAATTTGAGTCAGAATATACAAAGAATTATCATCCCATTATATATGTCTTCTTTAACTTTGAAATTCAAATGTTTAAAGAAATACTAAGATATAATACTCATGTCCTTATAAATCAATTTTTTAGTCATGCTCTTATAAGTCATTTTACACATAAATAACTAATACTAAACAGTTAATTTTACTAAACATCTTTAAATAAATAGTTTATGTTATCAACTGGTCAAATCAACTATATTAATCCAATGTCAGCTAATCGTTAATAGAATTAGCTAATAGCTAATGCAATCTGTTGATTGCTAAATAAGGCCAAAAACAAAAGAGACACAAAACTTTCTATTCCTTCACTCAAAATTTCGGGTTGTGATAGGTGGATATGATATGGAAGATAAAGTAGCTAAAGCTTATGAATTAGCAGCTCTTAAATACTGGGGGCTCATAGCAACAACCAACTTCCTTATAAGATACTAATACTATTGGGTGCTTTAGCTTTTCCTTAATTGTTTAGTTACCAAGTGAAGTTATTATCTTCAGCAGATTTCTGATTATGGTATAAAATGATATAAGACCAACATTTGTTCAAAATTCTCCTTCAGTTACATTGCATAACAATCTTTGTAAAAATTGATTGATAGAAAGAGTATTGGGTTTTCAAGTGAAGTTCTTATCTTCAACAAATTTATTATTATGATAGAAAGGGTATAAGTTATATTGCATAATAATCTTTTCTTTATTGTTTGCCCAGATAGGATGGAGGAGGGGGAAAGTCTAAGCAAGGTAAGGCTTAACAAATAAAGAAAATGATGAATACTTCCAAAAAGAGCTCGAAGGTAGGAGGAGAATAATAGGTTACCAACGTACAAACATTTTCCAAGTGAGCCATGGGAGTTCATCTTTGGAAACTCATCTGTTTATAACTTGCTAGTTATTGTAAGTTTATGCTAATAATTCTTTGTGAGATCCCACATCGGTTGGAGAGGTGAATGAAGTACGCCTTATAAGGGTACAGATACCTCTCCCTTACAGATGTGTTTTTCACGGCCTAATGGACCAGATCCCATCAGAACTCCGAGGTTAAATGTGCTTAGGTGAGAGTATTTTTAGGATGGGTGACCTTTTGGGAAGGCCTCGGGAAAAACAAAACCATAAGGGCTTGGCTGGGCCAAGGCTCAAAGCGGACAATATCTGTAAGCGGGTGATCTGGGATGTTACATGAGGCTTGGCTGGGCCAAGGCCCAAAGAGGACAATATCTGTAAGTGGGTGATCTGGGCTATTGCAGGTAATCGGTTGGAGAGGGGAACTACAGGTAATCGGTTAGAGAGGGGAACGAAGTATGCCTTATAAGGGTACTGATACCTCTCCCTTACAGTCTCGTTTTCCATGGCCTAATGGACCAGATCCCATTGGAACTCCGAGGTTAAATATGCTTTGGTGAGAGTAGTTCTAGGATGGGTGACCTCCTAGGATGGTCTCGGAAAAAGCAAAACTGTGAGGGCTTGGCTGGGTCAAGGCCCAAAGCGGACAATATCTGTAAGCGGTGATCTAGGATGTTACATTCTTGACATGCTTCTATAGGCATCATCAATATAGTCATTGGCAAGTAAGAATAGGTAATGTTGTCGGAAACAAGGATCTGTACCTTGGCACCTTCGATAATGCTTTGTTTGACATTTTTTCTCCATGTATAACAACAAATTTTAAGCATTCACAAATGCATCTTCGCTGCATCCTATACTTCATTATCATTTTGATGTTTGCTGCAAATAGTGGTGACAACTATGTAGGAATAAGTAGTAGAAGCAAACGATGTAGCTACAATAAATTTTACGGGAATAAATGCAGTGATCAATTTTGAGATGAAACCAATATTATTGGGAATTTTTTTAGTTAATTGATTAGATCGAGTCTTTAGGAGTAGTCAATGGTGGAGTCCATTCCTTCAGTTGGTTTTTACTAAATGGTTTCTCTATTTCCTAGTTCCCTGCTTTGGTTTTTAACTGTAATCTCTTTATATAAAGCATTTGTGTCGTGTATTTTGATTAAGAAGAATAGCAGTAAATGTCCTTTCTTCTCCCATCATCTCTATCTTCTCTATTTTGTCAATAACATAACAAATACAATGTGGATTTTGTATATGCATTTGATATAATATCCTTGTCTTTGGGATTGAATTTATAAAGGATTTTTAAGGCTGTGAATAGAAAACATATGAGGTTCACGTCGAGGCAGGTGGTGGAGAGAGTGAGAGAGGTTGGAGGGGGATATCGGTATATGGTTATCGAGGGCAAAAGAGACAATATGCACCTACTTTACTATTAAAATATTATAAACATATGTTAGGTCTTCATTGGCCTGGCAAAAAAAATTGATGGCGACATATTGTCATCAGCTTCTCTATTAACTTAGAGTTAAATTTTAACGTTTGTCAAATGTTAGGGTTAAATTTTTTAAAGAATGTAAATCTTAGGGTTAAATATGACATTTTTGCCTAAAAAACCATGTCTTTCAAAGAGAAAAAATATATTTTCTCTCTAAGATTCTACCTTGGTGATTTTTAGAAAATGTCTTTCTTACTAGATCTTGTGTTGCTCTTAGTGACATCTTGGTTGTACTACTACTTTCCTACTCTCTTTTCATCTTCTTATTTTCCTTTTTTTAATCTTTGTCCAGGTATTGAAGTTTCCTTGTTAAAATATTTTGTGGGGCTCAAAAGGCATTATTATCTTTTCCCCTTTTCATTTTCTCTAATCTTTCTCTAGTTTTCAAAACTTTGTGTCCTAATTTTACTTCTCCTTTCCTTTTTTTTATATGTTGAATAGATTTTTTATTTTTAGAACTTGGTCAATCATCTTCCAAGAAGGACACTTTCCTCTTTCTCCTTCTTATACTAAAAACTCCACCATTGTACCATCTAAGGAGACTTCAAACAAGGTCCTGGAGACTACTTTGCATCCAAACTCCTCATCCTTGGCATGAGTAACTTTAATTCCTTTGACTATGACTGGTTCATATTTTGGTACATCTTCTATTGCTCCCAGCATCCTTTCCCCTAGAGATCTTCAGTCTGGGAACTCAAAACTTTCTTGGAAGCAGGTATTAGGTACTAGGTGACTCTATTTGATCACTAACCTTTTAATTTTGCTCTTTTTCTCTTTTGGAAGGAAACTTTATAGTTGCCCCTCCACTAGATGTTCTCAAAGAAGGATCTTTAAGATGGCGTTCCAATTTATTTGGCTTCTTTTTAGACAAACTTCTAAACATTTCTATCATAAACTCTTAGGTTCATTTCCATTGGGAAAAGTCAAGGTTGATAAATGTTTTAGTTAATGAAGAACAATTCTTTTTCTTCAAGTTTGATACAGAGATAAATGCACAACTAACTCTATCAAATAGGCCTTGGAGACTTTAAGAGTATAATTAATTCAAATAAAGCTGACAACAATATCAACCTACGTAACCCCTCAAATGAATTGAAGGATTGTAAAGAAAATATCTAAGTAATTGATTTGAAGTCCCAAGGTAATTTATTCACTTGGTTTAATAAGTAGAGAGGAAGTTTAATCATCAGGAAAAAATATATAGAGTAATAGTGAGTGAGGAATGGTTATTAATGCTTCCGAAAAGTATAGCCTGTTTTTTCCTCTTGTCTTCAGTCATTGTCCAATAGTGTTTCAAGATATCTTTACGAATGTTCAAACGAGATATCCTGTCAGTTCTAATAGTTGCCAAGTTAACATTGAAGGATTTTAAGAATTTGTCTTGAGATTATCAATAAGGAATTTCAATGGAACAAACCATACATTTGCATGAGGAAACTTAATATAGTGAAGAATGAGTTGAAAGAGCTCGATTTACAAAAGATCATTTTAGACGCATCACCAAAACACAATATTGATGTCATATTTAATAATACATCCACCAATACAAATGCGCTGAATCTTTATCTATTATACCTAACCATATACTATGTCTCATTTCTAGATATCCTTCTACTTTCCTCTTCTCACATCATGACAGATCATCATTCTTCTTAGTGCTTCTCAAACTCTTAACACATGCTTATGCATGTAACTCATATGAATGCAACTCAGACTGGGGATCAGTTGCTACTGCCTGCTATAATATGACAAAAATGCTTGTACCTTGACACATATTTCAGAAAACGCCCATATAAGATAGTAATTATGGGCTCTGATACCACATTGTAGCACCCACCCTCTTGAGACACGTACTCGACATCCTGAGTGATGCCCGAGTGCATACCCCACAGGGGTGACATGCTAGAACAATCAACCCCTTAAAAACTCAGTACAAGTTTTTTTTCCACATTTAAAATACACGTTTGCGAAGAAATCAATATTCAATTTCGGGCCCATACTTTTTATTAGCCATTCATTCAAGAGTATTTATGCTCATTAATCAAACTTGTTTACAACATTTCCAATATGGAAAGCTATTACAACAGAAACACATTCAAATACACATTATACAAAAATTGCGGAATACATAAATAAGAAAGTATAAATGCATGCGCCAACTGATCCCGACCTCTATATCTCGCTTGAATGCAGTAAGTATACTCCCGTTTGTCTGACGAGGTACTCGTCTGAGCCTGAAAAATAGTTGCAAATTTTAGGTGAGTTTTGCGAACTCAGTGAATGACCATCATCGATGGCTCACTCGGTTACATAAGAGACAATTCACATCATTTATTTGATAATCATATTAAATCACATACACTTAATCCATCATTTAACATTTTACATTCAACACATTATAATCATTCATATCATGCACATGCAGTACACATGAGACTTACTTTCCATTTGTTACTTTGTTGTGATATGATTCATAGGTTAGATAATAGAAAAAGGGTAATTACTAGTACTTACATTCTTTATAGGATTGACCATACATGCTTATGCTAGCTACAACTACACTGTGTACTTGCAATAAATTTTAATATTGACAAAACTAGTCAATCACTCCAAAAACACATAAACAGTGGATTGACAGTTGTCTATATTTAAATTCAACAAGGAAAGTTTCATTGTTGCAATAGATATCTGTGGTATGTGCTAATTTCCAAGGAAAGCTTCTCCATTTCTTTGCTCTTGTTACTAGTACTGCCTCTATTTTCATTCTTATTTTCCTCTCCCATATGCATAAATTATAGGGGTAAAGAAAAAAAAAAGTAGGGGACAAAGCCAAGTGCTTTAATGCATTAGATAGCAACATCATACCCATGAAACATAACATTGGGAAGAATTATAAGCTAATCAGATTGAGCCGAAATCATGAGGAAAAACCAAAAAGATTTGAACTTTCTAGTCCTTATCAAAGATTCTTTAAAGAGTGAAAAATTGAAAACAGTTTACACAATATCTAAAATAAAGCAATTGCTTAAACCCATTTTTTCATTGCCACAATTGTTTCAAGGATGTTTGATGAATGCCAATGGCAACCATAAGCTACTTGGACATCCAACCATCATAATTTACCTAAGAAATAGGATACTAAAGAAGACTTAAAAATTGGAGCTAGAAGAAAATGGAATTTAGGGAAGAAAGGTTTTATGCAGCACAACTTTTTAAACTTCGGGCTAATATTCTAAAATTGAGTTAAATTTGAGATTTGTTTACAATTTACCCATTGAACAATTATAGTTATTATTTCTCTACAAATTAAGTTTATAATAATATTTTAATATGCCAACCCTTGTTGAGATAATTTTATTCAGATAGCCTCTTACTAAATTTAGTCTAATTTAAACATGATTCTATTAGCTCTTAGATTTTTTCTAGAGATTGAAATCTAACAAAAATATAATTCAAGATAAGGTTGTCTATCACAAATACGCCTTTGTCCTAGTTACATGACCACTCTACTTCTTTGTACACTTAGACATGACTTGAGACATAATCGTGTTCTAGTTCATGAATCTCTCTGCGTCCTTGTGCACTTAGGTATCACTTTTAATGCCCTCACCTTTGATTTCAAGAAAAGAACATTCCTTAAAAAATGCCTTCGTCCCAACCATTGTTCACATAAAGACTTCTAAAAATCACTCGTTTATTTTTTTTGAAACATCAAAATTGTATGCCTGCGTGTGTATGAACCATACACAACAGAACGGATGATAATTTTTAAATTTACATATAAATACAGATGTCTAGCTAGTGCTTGATATGGGAAAAGGGCTATATTTCAACTTGTAACGGTTCAAAATTAATAAACAATATTTAATTTTATCTAGTTTTAAATCGAGATCATATGTCAAAAATATACAAAATTTAATTTGATTCAGCTTCACTTCGATCAAATTTCAAGAATATATGTATATAACGTTTCATTTATGAGACAGAGACGCATCAATTGGAGGGTTATGCCAACTACGAAGGAGCATCGGATCATCTTTAATGGGGTTTACAGTTTCGTTTTCCTTCTCTTCTTTCTCATAATATTTCCTTTTGTCTTAACGCCAGGGGGTAGGGACCCTTTTGTGAATTCAAGAACATGAACACAACAAGAAGTCTGTAACACCGGATTCGATGCAATGCAATAGTAAGTTCTCCAATTTGTCAAACTACTATGAAACATTTCATCATGACTTTGATATGGTCCCCTCCTAGGCTCGCACTTCCACGAATCGAAAACATTCCCGTCTCCGTCAGCGGTCGGAACTCTTGATCTCACCATCTCTCCTTTCAATACAAATGCTTCTTAAACGCGAAAATACTTGTGTTTAATATGTTGGTGTTGCATGGATACCATCTTTGTTTTCTACTTCTTGTACCCAAATTGTAGAGCAAAAGGTAATCCAACTAAAGTTTGATGAAGCATTCCTCAATTTATGCAACTTCACACTTGCAACTGGCCGACAAGTGGCAACATATTTCTCGCATCCTCTTCTTCTCATCACACGTTTTCTAGATTTACTTGCTTCCTTTGAGGAGATATGGTTCCCATTATTTGCCATTTGACGTTGGAGCCAATACAGTTTTAATTCGTCCTTGCGTTTAGAAAATAAATTATAACAAAACGAGTATAGAAAGGGACCAGATGATGTTACATCATAAAACTAAATCCTAAATCTTATGATGTAACATCAATTAGAATTAGTTTGGATCTGAGAATGAAAATTAGTTAGTTTCCTATATATTATTAAATGAAGTATATATATATATATATACGTATAAAGAAAAATGAGTAAACGGGGGAAAATGCTTTTTTAGGGTTTGTTTCTATTTTTATTTTCAAATTAAGTAAAAAATATATATTTGTTCGAGTTGTTAATTTCAGTTTTTTAGTTTTGGTTTTTTTCTAGTTTTGAAAAAATATATAAAATAGTTTTTATTTTTTGTTTTTCCTAATTTGATTTAATATCAACTAAATAAATACTATTTAATTATTTAAGATATTAATTGTTAATAAGGATTATGAATAATTTAACTTAATATTATATATTTAATTAACTAAAATTAATTCTTAATAAGAATTTAATTTATTTTAATTTTTTAATTTTGTAATTAAAATAAATAAATTTAATTTAATAATTATTAATCAATATAATTAAATTTACAATATCTTCAAAATATACAAATTTTAAATAATTTTTGATTTAATAATTAAGATATATTTAAAATAAATATCAATTTTTGAATAAAGATTTAATTTTTAAATTATTTATTTTAATAAAATAAAAAATTGTGCATAATTTGTTAATAATATTATATAAGATATTAAAATAAATTTATTTAATTAAAAATAATTTATCTTTAAATTATATATATATATATATATATATAATAAATATCAACAATAAAAAATAGAAAGTAAAAATTACAATAAAAAATGGATCACGAGTTGCTTGCTTTTTTACTACTTGAATTCCAACCTATAATTAAAGACGTGACTAGTACCCGTGTGATGAAAGTGCACAACTTTTAATGGGTAGCTTAAACTTTGTAAAAAGTTGATAAACTTAGCGTACTCTTCCTCATAACCCGTTATAATAGAGGAATATACACAAACAGGCACAGTAATACTTCATTCATATCAGCAAATTGAGAAATATAAAGAAAGATCATCCAAAACCACTCTTTCAGCTGTGGAAGAAAGGACTATGATCCAAAGCACCACTACAACTTTGTATTACTAAGCCTGAGGTCAAGGAATCTCAAAGATGATTAAAAAACGTAATTCTAAATTACCCCAGCAACGAAGCAATCAATGGATGCCGACCTCCGGTGGCTGCCGTGCACGTAGCCCGTGTAAAGAGTGGAGCAACAGTCAGTTTTTTGGACGGTGGGGACTACATGTTGATGGCCCACGTGTTTAAAGTATGGACTGAAACATCATTAGAGGCACATTCATAACATTCTCTCGTAATTTATCTCTGAAGGCGAGCCTACAACTCATTCCTGATCATTGTTAAAACACCATCAGTCGGTCTAAAGAATGATCATTTGTAATTCAATTTGATTGCGGGAAATATATTACAAATCAACCGACGGTATTGTAGCAAATTTTAAGTTTTGGCCTATATATATATCAAAACATTTGTTTGAATAATTTTCCTTTTTTTGTTTCCAGTAAAGATATTTTAAATGAAAAAATTAATAAGACTCAAATTTTGTTTTCTTCTACTTTGCGGTATAGTGGATGTCTTTCCCTGATACGAGACAAAAATTACGGCTTTCCTACACAGTAGTTTCCATTGGCATGTCAGTACTAACACTACTGTTGCTTTTTGTTTTGAGTTCAACCAGAGAAACCAAACCCAATACTTCAGAAAAAGGAGCTGAGGTTGTAGCATCCAAGAGCTACAGTGTCAAAATACTTCTGTTATTCTGTACAAAAGGTGGCTGGTTTCTCTACGACTACAGGTATGGAAGTTAATCTTCTGAGTTATGACTTATTTTGTTTAATTATCATCACATGAAAAATTAATAAGTGGAAATTTTCTGATGTTTTGGTATTTCGTATCCATATGATTGATTATATGAGACGAAGTCTCAAATTTATGACACCTGATGATATGATACCCCGGGGCGGGTACTGATAATTTTCGATGGATGGTGAGTTCATATAATAAGGATATGCAACTTCCGGTTTTGGTGTTTTGACTTTTGTTACCGTTTCTCTCGTTGAAGTTGTTGGCAGAACGCCATGTGGTGAGCGCAGATGTAAGCACATGGCTTTCCAAATATCCATGCTCTGATACTGGAAAAGCCTGCAGCAAAACCTGGGTTTTGGGTTTTTCAAGAGAATCAATCACAGAGGCTGACCACCTAACTGGCGCTAGGTAAGAAAAAACCCAGTTTTTATGGGAGCAAGTGAAACTTGGGAACTGTGAGTCATGAAACTGTGTTGAAGGAAACAGCTCATTGATTCATATGAAGGACCAGTCCATTAGTGCATGAAGAAAATTAGGAAACTTTTATTATTTTAGCTATTTCTGCTTTTACAACCCAGTTCAGGTGCTATCTGCAGATTAGTCTCTCCAAGCACTTCAATCAATTGGACTCTTCTGTCGTTCATTCTTTCTTTGGCATTCTATTTATATGATTTGCAATGTTCTCGCGCACTCCCACATGTAACATTTTCCATTTCTTGCAGTCTTCTCTTTTGATTTTTGAACAAGAAAAGTAATCGTGATCGGACAGTTGAAAACATGCCCTTGCCTGCAGTCCGTACTTTGTCTATCCAGAACAAGTTTCCTTAAATTAGCTTAACACTGTTCTTTACGCCCCTTGATATTGTAGAAACAACAGAAACTCCTCAGTTTCAGACTTTCAGTTCTTAGACATTTTCAATAATCTCTGAAGTCGATGCTCAAGTTTGCAAACTAGTTTTCCCATACAACTCAGATTTTTCATCCATCCCCTTTTCAGATCCTAAATCTATCGAGTGGGAAAAAAATTTGTGAATGTAAATTCTTCTGATATACACACCGATCAAGGTGCTCATTATATTGACGAACTTCAGGAACCAGTGTCAAATGGCTTTTGCCTTGTGTTTCTCCAGAAACCATCTATCTTGGATTGTTCTTCTTGGCCCACTGCTAATCCTTGCAGGTATTTTGAGCTATGGGTTTTCAGCCATGCTTCTCATGTCCACTGTACTAATCTTAAGTAGTATTATCTTCACGTTCTCAAATCAAAAACAAAGGTCGGAGGATGAGTCGTCTAAAGATGAGATACTCAGAGCAGATCAGGAAATCTCTGCCCACATAGAATGTGTCGCAACAGGAAGGCCTGAAAGTGAATGCATAAGGCAAAAAAATGATGTCAGAGTAGAAGATGACAGGAGCGAGGTGGGTGATGATTACTTAGCCAAGTCATCACCTGTTGTTCATTCAGAAAGTGACGGCCTCGCTAGTTCATCAACTAGCGAGGAATCAGAAGTGGAGTGGCCATTTCAAGATAACATGCTTCAAACCCCGGATTGGTCCGATGGATCCATGTCCGATGAGGAAGGCCTCATTGAAATAGCCCTTACAAGTGGGCATTATGTTGGTGATAAACAAGAAGACCCCAAGTTACAAGTTCAGAAAAAGTTGCCAGATTTTGCACCAGCTACCTTTCTTAAGCAGCAGTATGGATTGACCGAGCTTTTGGCAGAACTAAATGAGATGAACGAAGAGGAGAACTTGATTGAGATTGACATATTTATGGGCTCCATAAAATGTCCAAGGTTTGAGATTGAAGCTTAAGTTAGCTTCATTTTTCTGCAATTGATTGCACTATACTGATAAAGTTTTTGATCCTCGTGGAGTTGGAGTTATCCTTGGATTTTACGTTGAATACTTACTGTGATATCTTTTGAGGTTGTTCAATTTTAGTTATCAAAAGTAAAGCTTGATGCTTCTTACCTTAATATCAATGATTTGAAGCTTCTTATCTTAATGCGGAATCATGCAAATTTAACAAACATTGGATACCTATTAAAGCACTTTTTGCTAAAGTTTGAAAGCCATGGCCAGCTTGATGAAATTTCAATCTCATCTTTTTCCACTTATCAAGTAAGCTTTGTCGCCTGTAATGCTACCACCTTCCACTTTCAACATTTTTCTGGATCCACTGTTAAGATGATATCACACTGATGTTGAAATTTCTAAGTTGCTTTTAATCATGATGCTGTTTGAATATTTGAAATGTTACAATTGGGTGGTTGCAATTATGGGGTTATATAAAGCAGAGGTCATACTTTCTTGTAATATTGAATTTCTAAAAATAAATCTAGTTAAATGTAAAATAAAATAAAAAATAAAAATAAAAAATAATTATTCTAAAAAAAATAATTAAAAACTTTGAATTATTAATTATTTTTATCAAAATTTTGAGCTTACGCATAGGTGAATGTAAAGGACTTTTAAGTACAATTCAGCAGTACCAGCCCTTGCCCGCGAGCAGCGCTTTCTCTACTATTGTATCTCATATCATAAATTAAATCATATCAATTATTCAAAAAATACTAGGAGTTTTCTCATATAAATATAAAAAGGAAATTTGAAGCAAAATATATTTAAAAACAAAAATAAAAAATAGAGAAGTTACTATATAAATAAATTTAGAAGAATGATAACTTGCTCCGTTGAGATTAAATTTAGACTTTAATTTTCTAATTAAAAATAACTTAGAATTAAATTTTGGATGGTGTTATAAGACTTTTAATGACTAACTCTAACCTTTGGGGAGAAAAAGTTATCTCAAATGTTTATTTTCCATAAAATTCAGCTAAAGTCCTCCATCTAAAATACTCACAACATTATATTATAAAATATAGTCTATCACTTATCAAATTTCCCTCCACATAAGCTTTTGTTTGTCATTAAGCAAATTAATTAAATTACTCTTAACTTAAATAGGCAACAATTCTACGAAAGAATTTAACAAATCCATAAATTTAGTTAAAACTATCAATCTTTCGTTCAATTGCATTATCCATGAATTAGTCAGGCATGTGGATACTTGCATTATATCATAAACTATTCAATTTAAATCAAGAATCCTTCAAACATCAACATAATATGCAAAACTCAACTTAATATATAAAGTAAACATACATTAGCAGGATGCTTAAACTTTCAAATATTTTAATAACTCGAACTAATAAAAAATAAAGCATAAAAGTTTGAATTAAAGAAGGAGCATTTTGAGACTTGTCTTAGAAGTCATCTAATCTTTTGACGTAGAAGCAAACACCTTGTCATAAACGCTTCCACTTACTCGATTATGTCATTATTTTAAATGATTACGAACAACACTATTTAAGTTCAATATTTTCATTTATGTTCAAGACAAAGAATTGAATTTATTTATGCTCACTTTTTTATAGAAAATTTAAAATATTGTATTAATGTATGAAAAATGTTTTTCATACAAAACTAATAACTAAGTTTAATTGGCCTCTTCAAGGCTTGGATGACCCATTATCATTACATGCCTAAATTCATTTATAGACCGATACTCTTTGACCAAGTTGCATGTTGGTGTTCTTCCTCCCTGAACTATTGATAAAGGAACATTTGGAGCTAAAGTCTTCTTCATATGCTGCAAATTTTCACAAGGCTACGTTTTGTGGTATTATATATCTTGCTCGATTTATGCACTAGCCACCTAATTGATTTGTAACATCCCATCATCGACGGGGAGGTTAGAATAGTAATTCGGAGTGGTTAATGAGTGCTTAAAAAACGCCTTTACATGTTCATGCATAATCTAGCATCCGCATACATGTGAATAGTAAATTTTGCACATGAAAAATGACTGTACATGCATTCATGACATTTTCCGGTATAAGTGTTAAGAAATGTGATTGTAAATTAATGTGATTTGTGTGTATGAAAAATTGTGTTGGAGAGGGTCATTGTGAGTTTTGAATTTTTGGAGAATTTTAG
>JAOSBK010000009.1:8922472-8936119 GCA_027568895.1 Erythroxylum shatona | reverse complement strand
TTTCAAATCTCTATTTATACCCATCAAATTAATGACTCAATTCTAAAAATAATGAAACAAATAAATCAATAATAATTAAAAAAAATCAGGGCCCAATAGTTTTGGCCCATTCGGAGATTTGTTTTCTGAAGATATTTGATTTATACATATGATGCTTTTCTGCTTTTGTGTATTGGAACTGAAACCTATGTTCATCGGATGAGTGATTAATAGGCTAGGCCTATGTGGTTCCTACCTAGTATATGTTGAGTCATAGGCTAGGTCTATGTGTTTTTGTGTCATATATATTCACTTCATAGGTGGTTATGTACATGCTAGATATGTGGAAAAACCCGTCCTTAGGTTATCTGGATCGTCTTGATGTGTATCAGGATCTGTTTGTGATATATGTTTTTCCTACTCACTGAGTACATAGTGTACTCACCCCCTCCGCCTTCCAACCATATAGGTTAATTTGGTGAGCTTGAAGTTTTAAGTGTATCTTGCAGTCTTTTGACATTTTCGGGACATTACCACATATGGGTAGTCTCTGTTTTGTATTTTTTTATAGTGGCTCACGAACTATTTTTATTAAGTTGGTTATATTGATATGCTTTATGATTTTGTAAATTAACTCTTAACTGTCTTGTGGTTTGTAAATAACCTTTTGTATTGTTGTTGAGATTGCTCTTGAGTGGACTTAAAAGCCCAGATGTTGTGGTAGAGTTTTAAATGTGAATATAAAAGTGCATTTAATTACATGTATTTTAATTGAGTTTTGGGACTTTCAAAATACAGTCGTTGTGTTGTCCAAATATTTTTAACAGATATTCAGTTAGCCTTATATAGTTGGGTTAAGGGTATCGTAAGTGTCCTTAGCTCGGGTATGCGACGGTTGTCATGTGCACGATGTGATATCGGGTCGTGACACCTATATAGCAATCCTTATTCCATTACCATTATATAAAAACACACAAAACCATTTATACCTATATGTTTTGTACCTTCTATAAGAACCTAACAAGGGTGTATTCACACACGTACTAATATTATTCAATCATCATATCATAATGAACATTTACCAATGCCAATACAAATCATACAATATCTTGTATCTTCCTAAGATATGAGCAGAATGTTCATCCCAACTAATGGATTAATTTATATCCAATACAACTTTAGATATTTGTTCTGACCAACAAATTTATTATTGCTCTTATCTAGCTTCAAATATTCCTCTGAACGAACATATTACTTTTCATCCTAATACAACACCAAATGTTCACCCTAATAACATATTGGTTTATACTCTTAACCAATTTAGTTAATGATGATCCTAACCAAAAAAATTTTAAAAAGATAAGTAATATTAATTGCAAATAAGTGTGCATGTACAATATAAACATCCCAAAGCTACAAGGATAATTAACAAAAAGTATAACAAGTTTATGAAATTACTAATGCATATGATAATGGTTCCTCTAGTCCTACGTAGTAGAGAAGTTAAAACAAATCTATATCTCGAGAGATAGGTTTAATATGGATTCCGTAGCGATAACATATAATTTGACTTTGATCATTCCTCTAACAATTTCTCTAACAGTGGTTTCATGGTTGCCAAAAATCCTAACATTCCTTTTCTTCCAAATGTAGTACGCTAGCGTACCAAATGCCATCTTAGACATCATAATAACTTTCATGATATCCCATCCAACTGTCACACTTCAAACATCTCAACAAAGCATATACACCCCCATAGGCATTCCATCAGATCCCAACATGCGTAAATAAATCACTGATCACATAATTCACATATAGAAATAACATAATAAAAGTCAGTAATACACAACACGCAAGTCAGCAATAGTATTTGTTACACCTTTAAACACACTTTACATACACAATTGTAACTATACGTCAACAAACATGTAATTATACACTTAATAAACATGCTAAAATTCTATTGAATCAATAGTATGATAAAAATCCTAAAATACATCATTGCTAATACTCTAGACTTTATATAAAAATCAATTATTTAAATGATGAAAATAGTTGTAAAATTTTATTAATAACTAACAACACACAATCAATCAATCATACATTCTAATTTCCAAAAGGAAAACAATCATACCTATTAGAATGCTCAATTGATATATAGTATATGTTATAGGCATGAAATTTATGTTAAATCCCTTTTTTATAGGAATTAAACTAATGCTACTTAAATCACAACCCTTATTCTTGAATTTCACAAAAATCACCCTCTTATGATTTCCTTCGCATCTCCCATTTTTTTTGCTTTCAATTTTCTTAATTAATTCATTAAAATTATAAAGAAACCCTTATAATAAGATAACAAATTTTTAAAAAAGTAGTTTTTCAAAGAGTTCAATTAGTCAAACTCTAGTTAAACGTTTACTTTTACAAAAATCATACTTATTATTCGTTTTGATTATAAAAATTTTATAAAGTTTCTATTTACTTTTTAGAAACTCTTCAATCACCTTAATTTTATATTATTATCAATCTGTAGCCTTAGTCTCGCCATCCAGCAGAACGTTTCCGGAGCCTTGGGCGAGTACCAGAAAAGATGTAAAGTTATTCTTGGATTGGCTATCACCTAGTGCATGTAAAGTTAGAAATTTAATGTTTTTACATGTGACAATAGTGCATCTAAATAGTATTCAATGTGACAATAATACATATAATCAGTTAACATATCTAGTTCACGGGAAAGCAGAGATAAATAAATTGCATGTAATGTGCTATTACAGTTTATAGCTTTTTGAAATCCATGCTGTTACAATACAAGAAGGTACGTTTTCCAGAAGCTGTGGCTGTAAGAACAGCAGAAAAACCAGCATATTCTCTTTCTGACCTAGCCTTGCATATTTCTGCAATGTTTCTGAAGAGCTGGTGTTCTCTATTATAAGGTTGGTCCATGTAGTCGCCAATTGGCATCCACTAACAAAGCAAAATGACCAAAAGAACAGAAGCTATTATGATTGTACAATCTTAATTCAGGCTTTGATTTGGAATCAGCGTCTGATTGCATTTAGAATGAAGTGGAAATTGGAACTAGTTCATGAATAAACAAATAATAAGTCCAGCTTAAGTGAGGGAATTAATACAATACATATCACTGATCCGTGCACCTAACTAGGAACAGTACCTGGGCGTCTTCAATCTGTGAATCTTGCTTTTGGATGTCAAAATGGAGTGGCTTTAACATGCAGACAAAAAATAAGTCTGATTTCCTGAAGAAGGATTGGTGACTTTGCCTGCACAGAATGAATAATACTTGTGTCATGAGCAGACCTGGGTTTAAGGGATCATAAAACCATCCATAAGCATGAGAAATGATCCAGAGCATAGAGTCTTTTAGAGAGCATGTGCCTCTAGCATTAATCAGCTTACAGGAAAGAGAGGCGACAAGTTTATAACGCCAGAAAACTAATTAATATCGAGCATAAATTTTACCTGAATGCCAAAATTTCAACAAATTCAACGTCAATCTGATGCAAATGAAAAAGAAAAAGAAAAACAAGATCTTAGACGACAACTGGAATCAAGAATACAAACATGTCTAGCAATTTACATCAACTTGACAGGCTGCAAATTAAGATGTTGCTACTCACTCCTGTTTCTTCTTTAACTTCCCGAATTGCTGCTGCACATATGTCCTCTTGCTGTCGTTGGAAAAAGTCAATTAATGATCCTATATTGCCACGATGCATTTTTCTCTCACACACTCACCTCATTAACTGCTCCAGTGGGCAACTTCCACACTCCAGTACCTCTGAATCTACCATGCTTCTCCTTAACTACAAGAACCTGCATTGGAAATGATAGTTAACTTTATAATACCATACTATAAAATTTTACTTGATCCAAAAGTGGTTAGGACAAGATAGGCTTAAAGCTTTGGATTGCAAAAACACGAGCAGACCCTCAAATTTGAAAACGAATGCAAGAATTGTCAGGTACCTCCCCTTCGTTATTCATCACAAATGCTCCTATGCCCACTCTATGTGAGGCATTTGCTGGAAGAGTATCAGGAGTTTCAGGTAGCCAACGTACTAGCATCAAATAATCTGGTTCAGCATGATGATACCGAAATCCTTCCTACATGGATAATATTATCCAGAACCACAAAGAAATCATGAATAATATTCAATTTCAGTCTTTTAAAGTTAGCTACTTTTCTTGTTTTCCTAGTATCTGATCCTTTGTTCAACATTATATCCCTAGTTTATATTTTTCAAGAGTGAAAACCACCATATGTAAGGATACGGTTCTGCTTTTACCTGAACTACAGGGTTGACAAGATGTGCAAGTCCAATGGGCAGTTTGATCCAAACTCCCTTCTTTCCCTGAAAAATATAGCATGAATTATAGTGTTCAAGACTCTTTTAAGTGGATATGATAAAGTTAATATAGAAATGATGATTATATACCTGTTGCCTCCATTTCAACATGGAAGATCTAAGTAAAGGAATAAAAGTCTGAGAGTCCATGTGCTCCTTCATGTCTAAAGTAACTCTGTCATACGAATCCTCAATTGCTCCGGGTAATTCAATGCGTCCAGCTCCATTTTCTGGTGTGATATGGGCCTCAACTGGCAATGAACTTGCGGAAGATGACATGTTCCTCACAAACAATGAAGTCTCTCTGGGGCAAGCTGGAGGAATTAATTAATTAAAGAGTAACTAGGCGTCAACTCACATACAAACCCAAGAAAATTAATCCATTATCTCTACATCTTATGCACTAAGAAAAGAGCACATATCATTGATTGTTGGCAATTAGATCGCCACAAAATTAAGTTGTTTAACTAAATACACAGTCACTTTTCTCACTCCACAATTCGTAGGGGTTGGGATTCTTACAATACTTTCACACACTACACAACCTTTCTTTTTCTCTCACTTTTCTTTTTTGATTTTGTAAAATACAATGTAATGACCAATGGTCGTATTTATAGAGAGGTAGAGTAGAACTATAAGGCCAGCTTCGATGAATCTGACCAAAGGTATTCAAACAATTTAGCTTGGTTTTTTGAACAAGTCAAATACAAAACCTAGTTCACTGTATCTGCCTAAACATTATACAGGAAAGAAGTAATCAGCTTAAAAGAAGATTTTCGACAACATTTACGTATGGGAGACAGAGCATATGCAAGGTTAAGTTCAAAACAAGGAAACAGATATAATGTAAGAGGACATGCTAATTGTACCAATTCAGTAAGCCGTACCTCCTGAAACTCCCAAGCAATTGGAAAATGAGGGATTGCCCAGAAAACAAGATTGTACAACTGCTGAAGATTAACAAGATAAGAATAATATGTCGATAAGGCAGCCAACCGGATTATTCTCAGCACCATAGATAAGAATAGTTGCAAGTCACAAGTGGTGTTTCTTACGAATAAAGAATGCAAAGTCCAGAATAAGAATATAAAAATGAAAGAAAAAGCAGATCCCACTGTTTCAGTTCCATATATTGAACAATTCCTTACCCGCCATTCTTTTTAGACTTGTACCTGCGAGTTTGGGTCTGATTAGACCGCTTCTCGTCGGTCAACAGTCAAAATGTTGTCTCCTTGACGTCTCGAGCCTCACGTAAGTAAAACAGGGAAATTGCAAACCTCCAGCTGTATTACAGATGTTCCAAGGAAGGCCATGGGTCAAAGATGTATGTTGTACTCATTATTTTTCCGATATTCCTATATTCGTGGCATTTTAGAGAAGGAAGGTTAGAGGAGAAGGAAGAGGAATAAAATAAAGCAACTAGGTCCTCGCCATCTCCATCGACATTCTTGTTAATGGAACCTGACAAGAAGCAAGGTGCCAAGAACTGTCCGGAAGCGGAACGAGCAACTACCACATAAAAGAAAATTTATTAAATAGAGAAAGAGGGGTAATAGTCTTAGCAAATCAGGTCGGGATGTGGCGGCAGTGGAATAATTATCAAATTTTTTCGTACCTTTGATTTCTTATAAATTAAGATATTTTAATTTTATAAAATAATTAACATAGACTATAATAAAGCGGAAACTTAACTTTTACCTTATTCTGAAACTTGATCTTTATCTTGTTGAATCCTTCAAACTGTTTCTAAAATCGATTCGTCTAAACCACCATACTCGTACAAATATCTGACCTCTAACAGTATTCACATAATGAGTTGAGAGAATTTAGTAACTCTTACAGAAAGGGTTAAACAAGAAGTGCTAGTTCCATAAAGTTTAAATCTATTTAAAATAAACTTTGGACATTTTAGTAATTTAATTGAAATTAAATTCTAATTTTAATTAAAATTACAAATAATTCTAATTAAATATCAATTATGCCTAAGTAAGATTCAATATCTCATATTTATCCTTATTTATTAAATATCTCATATTTAATCATAAAGTTTCTCAAACTTTACAATCAAGTTCAACTTGATAAATTCTTTAAAAAAAAAGTCTAACTTGATTAAATTAACTTTGTTCTCTTCAACTCATTCTATATTAGAGACTCATTAGGTTCCCAAATATGTTGGTAATGATTATAAATTCTAATTCTAATTCATAATTATAATTAGATAAATTAAAACTCCTTTTAATTTATCTTTAATCCTTTAATTAAACAATTTATAATCATAAATTAAGATTGGCGTCTAGCAAAGCATCACGGCCACTCAAATATTTAAGAATGTCAAACTGATTTTGACTAACTTTTCCGTGCATGATTTTTTTAAGGTTTTAAAAATCAGACTAGACCAGCCAATTCGACCGAAAATAATATGAATCGGCTAGCTGTCCAGTTCAGTTTTATTTAATAACCTCTATATATAAAAACCGGTCAGCTTATCAAAGAATCGCCCAGTTGATCTATTGGACCCCGTTTTTAGAGCTCAACATCGAACATGGGATCATGTAGCATGAGCATGAAGGGAGGCTTAGGAAATTGAAAATTAGAAGAAAACTCCCTCGGAAGCAAAGGCAGGCGTCGCCGTGACGAACATATGCAAGGAAATCCCCTGGACCTCTCAGGAATTTTACGTCGCGGCGAACGATTTAACTTTCGCCGTGGCAAACCTGCAATTACATTTTTATCACGACG
This sequence comes from Erythroxylum shatona, assembly GCA_027568895.1. Lineage (NCBI taxonomy): Eukaryota > Viridiplantae > Streptophyta > Magnoliopsida > Malpighiales > Erythroxylaceae > Erythroxylum > Erythroxylum shatona. Next base: position 8,929,031 of record JAOSBK010000009.1, on the reverse strand, counting down.
AACTCACCACGCAAGCGAAAATAAAAAGCTTCGGGTTAATTACGCCGCGGCGAACTCTTAGTTTTATCGCGACGAAAGCTCCTGAAACTTAGTCCACAACCCAAAATTTTCCTATCATACTAAATGCAAACATAACTTTCTTTTAACCATCTTCAACAATTCAAACCCAAAACAAGATGAACTTATACATGAACACATGCAATTTCCAAAATTCAAAATACTTTGTGAAAACATGAAAATTCATAGACAAATCCAACACATATTTCATTAATATCAAAAATGAGAGTTTTATAAAGCTTTAATGGGCATTTCAAGCCATATTACAGCATAAACCAAAATACATCATTTGCAAAAGTAGAATTTCTCGAAATGCAACTAAAGTCTTGCTTTACAAAAACTATCTTAAAAATCCAAAAATCTGACAAAAAGGGAGTGATGCCTTGACTCGCTTAACTACTCGATCGCTTGCTCTTCACCTGAAGATGGGATGGATAAGGAGTGAGTTTAACGCTCGTGGGTAACAAATTTATAATCGAGAAAATAAGCAAAATCTATTTTGAAACCTCATTGCTATTGTACATTTTCAAAATTATAGTAATTTCGCATGAAAATCGCCAATCACTTATTTCTCAAAGTTCTCAAACAATTCTTGAACAATCATAAATAATGTATGCATCAAACTTGTCAACATATTATAAGCACGTAAGCAAATCAAATTGGTTTGGGTAGATCCATAAACATGACGCACTACACAGTTCCATATAATGGTCCTGTGTAGTCGTAAACTTGAGGGAGTCCATGAGGAGCTCCGTGCCACTAGCGGACAGGCGGGAGAAGCCTTAACTTGGTCAACGTACACGTGACATTCTTAAGGGACTACCACAAACCCACATAACACAGATTTTATAACTTGTAACTTGTTGCCCAAAATGGCAATTTTTCTTGAAAACTTGCTTTTCATATACTTGATGTCTTTTGGAAACCATTTTTTAAAAACATGATTTCATAAACATATATCTTTTTCAAAGAGAAATCCTTTTCAAAGTCTTTTCGTCAATCATCAACACAATTCATGTAAATATATAACAATTTCACAATACAATCAAGAAGCAAATAAATACAACATCTATGATGCAATTGAAACTATTAAGCTTTCTTGATTCAAAGAAAACAATGAGTGACTTATTTACTCTATTATAAACATGTACCCACCTTGAGTTCCTTGCTTATGAACTTGCTTAGGGATCTCTTTTCTCTTACTTCTCTTGCCACTCTTGTCCCACTTGATTTCTTTAAACAATAACCAACTTTTCATTCAATTTGGTTTAAAAATTGGAAAGTCATACCTCAATAATTTGGAGTATTTCTAAAGTTGAAACAAAAAAATCTATGCTCGATTTCCATCCAAAATTTGAGATTCATAGAGACTGAATTTAGATTTAATTCCTTCACACCATTTGTATCCCTATGTCTCTAGTTTACACCAAATCAAAAATCATCTCATTTGGACATCTACAGAAAAAGTTATGCACAAAATACCAAAACATGTCTGTGCAGGAAAAATGGAGTTCGTCACAACGAAGTCAGAAGTTCGTCGCGACGAACTTCTCCAGAAACTCACTCCGAAGACCTTTTTTGCTATATTTTTCATCCTTTCACTTACCCCCTTTCATATATAACCCATATTAACACTAACCCATCTTTTCAACTTCATTTTCAACTCAAAATCATTCACAAACCAATTCATAATCTACTCTTGATCATTAACCAAATAATAAAACATTAACTCATACCATTCATCAACAACTTCTTACCCACATTCAACCATGTTTTCACTCCTATCTAACCCTAACTATGCTTTATCAAACAATGAAGAAAGGTTAATGCTTATACTTACTTGTTTTAGCCTCAAAGTCTTCAAGTTCTTCAAGATTTCTCAAAACTCTAGCTTTTTCTCTTTTTCTCTTCTTCTTCCTTTCTTCCACTCATGACATTGTCTTCTTAAATAAGCCAATAATTACTTATTCTTTTAATTTCTACTCTTAATAATCATACAAATGTCCGTCTTGCCCTCCAATATAAGCCTTAGCCTTTTAACCTTAAGTGATCTTCCAATTTTGCCCTTATACATTCTTACTTCTCCAATTTAACTTACACCATTCTATACTTTAACTTAATCTTAATTTCTCCATTGAATACTTCTAATTCCATCAATCCAAGCAACAAATCCACCCAACATTGACATGCTAATTAAACTCCAAACAAAATAATTTATCTAGCAAAACCACAAAATTTAATCAATTCATGTTTAATAAAATCAGTAAAAATTTGGGGCCCAACACAACATATGGTAGAATTGAATTTCAAATGATGCTAATATGTTTAAATATTTAATAAACGTTATTGTTTTGAACAACTATACATTTGAAGTACAAAAGATAACTTTTATTGTATGAAATAATATTTCAACATGGTTTTTGAAACTGATATTTTTATTACATATTTTGAGAAATGTTATTGTTTTTAACAAATCTGAGTTTAAAGTGCAAAGAGTAATACTTTATTTTATAAAGCTACATTTTTGAATAATTTTACACTTGTATTGCAAAAGATTACTTTTATTGCAAGAAATAATATTTTGGAATTTACATAAGCATAACCTAGTCATGTATTCTGCATGTATTTGTTCTCTTTGGCTTAGATCCATGGTATGGTTTCATTTTATCGGTTGGATCGATAAATAAAAACATGGTGCTTTACTTGATTTTTATACTTAATTTCTGTATATGATTTTGGTGATTGGTGAGGAGACGATTGGCCAATCGTGTGCTAGGCACAACTTGTTGGGCCCCGTTTCTGGAACCCAACTCTTGCTCTGATCCCACAAATGATGGACCCCATTTTCAAAGCCCAACTATCTATCCGAAGTCATAATCCTTGAGCTTATAAACCTATAGGGTTATTCCAGAGAACCCTCTTGGCCATCATCTCACAAGGTGGTGAGCCCACACTAGTCAATCACAAAAATATAAATTGACTTCTTCACAAAAATGGTAGCTCTACGTCTCTTGTTTGCTTTGCAAAAAGAATCATCTCAATCAGAGCTCTATAGCTAAAGATATGCTTAAAACTCCAAAGTATGTTCATACCCCAATCATGCTCTCTAAACCGACCTCTCACTTTCTTACGATCAAACTTTTTCAAATAAAATCCAAAATATCCCAATTTTCATGGAGATATATATAAATGTCCTAGGAATCTATCTCTTTAAGAATCACTTCATTTGGAGGTCAGATGAGGGAGTTATGACCAAAAGAATCCAACATGTTTCTGTCCTAAATCATTTTGTACCTCTCTTGGAGAAATTGTCATAACTTTTTGTATAAATGTTTGATTAAGTTCTTTCTTAGACATTTGAAAGTAGACTCAAAGATCTACAACTTTCATGAAGACTACAAAGTGAAATTTTGTCTATAAAAGGATCAAAAATCACAATTTACTGTAGTTGTGCAATAAATGTCCGTTTAATGGACATCCATGACCTTTTAATGGACATTGTCGGGTTTGGGAGGCCTTTTTGGTCGAGAAGGTCCGTTTAACGAACATCCATGTCCGTTTAATGGACATACACTGGCTTAGGAGTCCTTTCTCACCCAAGAAGGTCCGTTTAATGGACCTAAAGCTTTACTGAAGACAACTTGGTCTAGTTCTACTTAGATCAATACAGTTTTCCTCCTGAATTCATAACACAATTCGTACCTTTATGAAAAACTTGAAATCTGTCCCATTTTCACTTCCTCTATGCTTTTATAACCCCTTAAATTCCAAAATGTCTTCATCCCCTCTTAAATCTTAGCTCATTTTACTTGTCACATTTAACTACATCCCATCATTCATAATTTCCATATGTCCTTTTTCATAACACCTCACTGATGTGAATATATATGTATATATATACCAACCATTCATGCTCAACATTCATCATAGTCATCCATATACAAATTCACATTTCAAGTCCATACACAAATCCATATTACATTAACATCATAAATTAAGAGTTTTACAAACTTTAATGGCATTCCAAGCCATATTACACTATCAATGTCAAAAATCCAAAGACACAAAAGATACATAAGCCAATAGTTCTCGAAATACGACTAAAGCCTTGTGTTACATGAAATAACTTCAAATACAAAATATGCAAATTCAGAGTGATGCCTTGTCTCTCTTTCACTCGATGTCTTGCCTAATCACCTGGAGATGGGAAGGAAAGCGGGGGTGAGCTTAAAAGCTCGTGGGTAACATGCTTATAACCGAGAAACAAGCAAAACCATTGAAATTATTCATTTGTCATAGAAAATTCTTATTGAATTTAAGAAAAGCATGGTTCGCAACCAATTCACAATAATACAAATCATGTATGCATCAACTTAACAATTCACAGATGCAATGCACAACAAATGGTTCTAGGGTTCCGTGGAACAAAACAGAGAAACCAAAGTTTACTCTGTGAACGAAACGAGTCCACTTTTTAGAAGGAATTTCATAATATTTCCTTCTAGAAAAATGTTCCTCATTGTCTTAATTTTCTAATGACCTCAAAATCATTCAATTTGGTTTGAAAATATGAAAGTTATATCCTAAACATTTCTGAACTATTCTTAAGCTGAAACAATATTTTATGCTGAAATTACATACAAAATTTGAAATTATTCAAGACTAAATTAGAACTCGATTTTATTAGAAAAAATGTAGCTCTATTTCTCTAGTTTATTTCAAATTAAGAATTATCTCATTTGGATAACTATAAAAAAAGTTATGTCTGAAACATCGAAGTATACTCAGCAAACATGTTTAAAACTACATTTTCCAGCTTTTGACTCCCATCATTTCACATACATATTTTTCTAACTTCTAAGGAAAGCTTGGGGTCCAACACAGAAGGAACAAAACTAAGAAGAAGCGAAACTCAGAAAGAACAAAACTAAGAAGAAGTAAAACTCAGAAGGAACAAAACACAGAAGGAACAAAACTAAGAAGAAGTGAAACTCAGAAGGAAAAAAATACAGGAGGAACAAAACTAAGAAGAAGTGAAACTCAAAAGGAACAAAACTAAGAAGAAATAAAACTCAGAAGGAACAAAATACAGAAGGAACAAAACTAAGAAGAAGCGAAACTCAGAAGGAAAAAAATTAAGAAGAAGTGAAACTAAGAAGGAACAAAACACAGAAGAAGATGACGTCATCACAAAGAAACGCAGAAGGAGATGACGTCATCACAGAAGAAGCAAAAACACAGAGGAAGCAAAACACAGATGATACAAAACACAGAAGGAGATGACGTCATCACAAAAAAACACAGAAGGAGATGATGTCATCACAAAGAAACACAGAAGGAGATGGTGTCATCACAGAAGAAGCAAAAACACAGAGGAAGCAAAACACAGATGATACAAAACACAGAAGGAGACGATATTATCACAAAGAAACACAGAAGGAGATGACGTCATCACAGAAGAAACAAGAAGGCAGAAGATACAACTCCTTCCTTGCACATCTTCCCTTATAAGGACCAAGACTTATAACTTACTAGAAAACACATTTTTCTAGATCAACTTAGATTAACCCAGATTTCTCCCTAAAGTCCGAAAACGAATTTTTTCCTTTATGAAACTTGAAAAAATTTCATCGTATAAACTTGAGAGAGTCATGAGTGAATAAGCAAGCATATACCATTTACATCAAAAGATGAAAGTTTTATAAAGCTTCAGTGCGCATTTCAAGCCGCAAATACATTAATACATAAAAAATCCCAAAATACCCAAAAAAATACATGATTTGCTCAAAATGCAACTAAAGCCTTACTTTAAAAACTTGCTTCAATTACAAAATAATCAAAACTAGGAGTGCTGCCTTGCCTCTTGACCTACTCAACATCCTGCTCATCACCTAAATGTATGGGAGGAGATTTGGGGGTGAACTTAAAACCTGTAGGTAACAATCTTACAATCGGTAGCAAGCAAAAATCATTGAAATAATCATCTTCATTACAAAAACTCACATTAATGCATAACATGGATACTTCACTACTGCCAACATATCATGAACACACACATAAGGCACATGAAATTTGTTCGGGTGGATCCAAAATAGAACGTACTACGCATTTTCACATAATGGTCTTGTATAGCCGTGAACTTATGGGAGTCCATGAAGGAGCTCCATACCATTAACGGGCGGGCGGGAGAAGCCTTTAGACAAGTGCACTTGACATACTTAGGGAATCACCACGAACTCACATAACATGTAATTTCATGACTTGCAAACTTGCTGCCCAAAATGGCACTAGATCATAAACTTGATTTTTCGTGACATGATGTTCTTTCAAAATCATTTAATTTTTCATTTACAAAATTTATGCTCAAAAAATGCAACATTTTCTCAAAGCATTTAAATAAAAATTAAATACTGTTAGCCCCGAATTTTTTTTTTAAAAATTAAGCATGATTAGATTAATTGATTAAGTTGTGTTAGCATTAATTAAGTTGACATTAATTAGT
>JAOSBK010000009.1:8889195-8906014 GCA_027568895.1 Erythroxylum shatona | reverse complement strand
ATTGGCTTCTTTATGATTGATTAAGGAAGGAGGTGATGCATTGGTTGCACTTCACTTCTTCCTTTGAGACAATAACCAAAATTAAGAGAGGAAAGACAAAGTGTTGTTGAATTTTTATCTCTCTCTCCTTTCTTGCATGTGATGGCCGAAATTTGAATGAGAGGTGTCTCATCATTGGCTTCTTTCTCCTAAGGCAAAAATCTCTTCAAGTTTTTTTCTCCTTTCCCACTAAAGGATCTTGTTAACCAAGTTATCTGAAAAGAACAAGTGGTATATCAGATTGGTTGAGGATACAACAATAAGATGATACAATAATGAGAAGAGCATACATTACCTAGGAGAGGATACATTGTCTAGGATAGGATAGCATAACGAGGAGTTAAAGCTGTCGCAAAGGAGTCGATAAAAAATTTCTATCTTGTTATTATGTAAATTATTTTCCTTATTCTGTATCATGTATGACTTGACATGTTGTTTTGGTTATATTTCTTCCGTTGCAATTTTGATTTCTAAAAAATTTTGAAATCTATCATTTCATCCAAATTGTGTATGCTTTATTTTTCTGATCCAACACTGTGAGAGTGGCATGTTAGAGAAATCATATTCACTTATTATGGCATTATAGAAACATAAGTATTTTAAGGATCAACTTTTCCCATTTTATTAACAAAACATAACTTGCATAACACTCCATATATTGACATTACAAAAAATCTATGAGTTCACTATTCTATACAAAATGTTCTACATGAAATGAGAAACTAAACAAACACATGATATCTAAACTCCTTAGGTATCAGCTGACCAGACCTTTCAGCCATTTCTTGCTCCCAAAATTGATAATACTAGACTTTAACTAGATTGATTTAGAAGCTAGGTCTCCTTAGTACCTAAAAATCACGTTATAATTTTGATGAATTTTGTGAACTCAGTGAGTGAACCATCATCGATGCGCTCACTCAAGTCAAAACATAAACATTACATTTTTCAAAATCAAATCCCATATATCACATCTTTCAATTTTTTACACCAAACCACACACACACACACACACACACACACATATATATATACAAGCATATTATAAATGCAAACATCTAATATAATCATTTCAGAAAAATCTGACCCTTCATATCATCATCATGTACACAAACATTGCATATCTCTGTGTCAATACAATTTAGTAAATCTTCACAATCATTCACCTGATACATGTAATGATTTATTAATGCACATGAGATTCCACTTTCATTATTATTTTGTTGTGACTGAGTACCTATTTATTGTCTCGTATCTCTTATGGATACCAAGCTCATTTTAGATATTATCCTGTACCCTTTTGTTGATACCGAGCTCACTAATAACTGAGCCTATGGCTCTTTGTGCACATTTTTTAGCTTTAAGCTCTTTTCAGATTGGTCACTCCAGTCACAACTCTTTTATCTGATCATGCATATTCATGTGATGGAATGCATCATTTCATATAATATGCTATCAATAACTTTCATTCAAAGTGCACAGTCACTTATCATATGCATCGAATCTAAGTCCGACATTCAACACACAGTTGAGAACACATTTCATATTGCACATTCAATTAGGAAACACTTCTGATACAATCCTAAATATCAAACTCTTCAGACCAACAATGTCCGGAATATCACAATCATATCAATAACAGTTCAATATCTGAATGTTAATCAAAAACAATTGAAACATAGAGAGAAAACATCTAGGTGAACTCACAGTATGCTCCAGATAGCTATTGCCTTGATAATCTGACAATGTCTAGATTTGGACACTGAATTTGTGCTTTTATATCATACAATGCATATATATTTACACATTACTAACTTGTTTAATCAAATGAGTACTCATCATACACATATATATGTGGTATGTTTATTACATGCTCAATTAACTATCCTAGGTATGTATCCTTATTTACAAGTTTTCATCATTCATTCATTATAGCTTGAATTTATCTAGTTTGCAATTAGGCTATGCCTTAAGTAAGTTTGATTACTTTAAATTCATCAATCATACATTCATTAATCCTTTCCTAACATTATATATTCACACCATTTTCTAATTCTCATTCAATCATACCTAATTCATTACCTATATCCTTTGAATCATATTTGCATTCATAAGAACATATTTATACCATTAACAACTCATACTTTCCAAATTCATTTACATTGATATCAGACAATCCATTCCTTAGCTTATAACATCAATTAACAACCTAAACATACCAAACACTTAATAAATTAATCAAGCAACTATCTAGGTTCATTTCAAGCCCTAATCATGTCCAATAGCACCTAAGTAAAGTAACTTATCCTTATATGATTTAAATATCACATAAAATTGAAATTTTCTCACTTCCATGGATTGCCCATGATAATGGGAAGGAGCTAATGTAGCTCCCATGATCATGTGATGAATGAACCAAAGGTTTACCAGCCTTTTACTTTAATTTTTTTCCAGCTTTTAACATCTTCATACCAAATTCAACACATCTTCATCATAATCCATTACTTATACCTCAATTTAACCTTAATTATATGTCAATTCCTCATCAATTCCAAATCTAATTCCAATTCCAGTCATTCATTTGGTAGCTCACAATTTATGGCCTTCCATGTATCAAAATCAAAATAAAAACTATCATTCATTTGATCATACATATAGTCCTAGTTCTTTCCCATTACAAGATCACTATATTAGCACCATTGTTTAACATAAATTCACCTTCATTATACCTTAAATCCCAATCCAATTTATCCATGAAACAACCTATAACCTATGGTTTTTATACATCAAAAACTAGGTATAAAAATATCTAAGCTCAAGTATCAATTTCTAACACAATTCATCCCAATTCAATCATCATAACCCTTCTATTATAACATGCCATAAATATCAATCTTTTACTTACTTGTCTAGCTCAAATTTCTACCAAAGATCAAGGTAATTTAGCTCTCCATACATGCAAAATCATCACAAATTTAAGGTGGGAATTGGATTGTTTTCGGCTAGGATCAAAGACTATAACAAGAACTATTATGTTCTAATTCTTTGCCTAACTTTGTGAGGGTAAAAGCATGGATTTTGGTGCAGCCATTTAGCAAGACTTAAACTAAAAGTGCAGAGCTATGAGATGAATGCAAGTTTCAGTGGAGAGAGTTAAGAGCGAAGAAGAAACACAATAGAAACTTTTCCAACATTTGTTTAGTTCAACTAAGTGCAAGGTGTCATTATCTTAGATTAACATGTGTCTTTAAGCATGCTAGCCACTTATCCTCTTTATAAGCCACCAAATGTCACCTAGTTATTAGTTTATTTGTTACTCATTCATTGCTGCCATTTGTTAATTAATTACCTATGCCAAATGTCACTCACTTATCTATGCCAAATGTCACTCAATTATAGGCTTAGTCATCCTAATTTTCCATCTATTAACAAATCTCTAAAAAATCTAACTAATTTCCTAAGAAATTTTTGCCTCTTTAAAAAATTGTCCCCATAATCCTACGATTCTTCGTAGTCATGCTAAGATCTTCCTCTGGGCCTTCCTCATTGGTTTTGTCTTCTAACTTTGTTTCATTAACATGAATATTAAAAGCTTCCTATTTACTCATAGTTTCTTGATCCTTTAAAGTGATTTATGCTAAGACATTTTAGAGCTAGTAGAAGTCATTTTCATAGGAAGCTCACTAGCATTTAGGCACTTTACTAATGATTTCTTATCTTCATTATTCCCTTTTTGATTTCCTTTCACTGTCTCCTATTTGTTTTTCTCTTAGTTATAAATATAATTTAAAGTTTTTGCAAATATTAGCTCCAAATTTTAGTGGTCCAGTGTGAGATTAAAAGTACATTTTCTTAGTCACAATAATAAATAATTGGAAAAATATTTTAATCGATTTTTAAAGGATTAAGTCACTAAATTTCAAATTTCAATGATTGGAAAATAAATTAAAAAATTAAAAAAATTAGACTTTTTCAATTTGTTATACCTACTAATATAAATATGAATTTAAAAAACATATTTTTTTAATCAAACAAATTTATTAATAAAAACTCTTCACTTTGTAACAAATGGAATAATTAAATTAATTTAGGACCTTAAATTTAAAATTAAAATATACTTATTTTCAATATGCATATCTAGTTGGTGAAGAAAAATTAATGTTATATAAGATAAATAATAATTCCTTATGATTTATAATGAAAATTTATTATTGATAACCATACAAATATATCAAAATTTTCATGTTAAAGAGTTCAATAATCTGGAGACAATTTTAATCAAACTAGAATTATAATTTATTATTTTATTAACTTTTATGATTAATATAATGTCATCATATAATAGAAATATTATAGATTTCATCTTTTTAAATAATTTTTCCCTAGTATTGCATGTATATTATTGTTGTTGCTTAATGTATAACAACAAAAAAGGTAAGTTTCTTTATTTTAAAGAAATAAAAGAAAATTTATGAACCTAGTTAACCCTTTTTTTTACCTTTTTTAACACTAAGAAAAGATTAAGTAATGAGACAAAAAATTGCATGATTCACTTATGCATATGCTTAACATTTAAAAAAGGAGAGAAAAAGTCATACTATATCAATTTGAGTAGAATATGTAGGTCATTGGATTTTAGACAAAAATTACATTCTCCATATTATGTATTATATATATATAGATAGATAGATATAATCTCACACAAATAAAGTATAAAATTTTGTTTGTTTCTTTAACTCTCTCTTTATAAAAATTATAAACTAATGTATGTAAAATTTAAAGTGTTAGACACTTTCAAAGAAAATATCAAAAATGAAGCCAAATTGAAAAGTTATAGAAATTATAATATCTTTATACACCTAATGAGTTAAAAGCATAAATCACCAATAGATATATTTCTTTCACATTTGTCATATTTCCAACAACTTTCAGTGCATTTATTTAGTTGAAAACAAAAGCAAGTCATACTTTATTCTTATTTAAATAATATGCTTTATAATATCCTCTGCAATTTGAATAGAACTCATAACTCCATCTTCCCAAAAAAAAAGCCTTATATATGAAATCTCAAATATGATAATTTCAATTAAACTTAAGCAAGAGTCCATAATATCTATCAAATTATTTATAGTATCAATTTTCTTTATAATAATGTTACCTTGAGAAATAATATCTCAATGTTTAGTTCTCTCATGAAACATTTAATCTTTAGTCACATATATAACACTTTGAGTCCTATAATAAGAATTTATGGAATTAAAATTAGAATTAAATTTAATAAACAAGCATCTCAACTAAATAATTTCGTATAAAGATTTCACAATATTCATATATTCAACCTTTATAATGAAAAGTACAAATGTAACCTATAAATTTTTTTTCTTTATAAATATGCAACCCAATATAAGATAGCAATATGGAACCTCTTTATATCATGATCAATTGTAAAATATGAGTCAACATAATCAAGTAATCCTTCTTATGTCTTTTTGAGATATAAGGATATATTGTTGTTGCATCACGAACATCTTGTAATCTACTTAATATATTGGCAATTCTCATTTCAAAGATTTAACATATATCTATTAATAAAATTAATAACATGTAAAATTTCAATACAAGTCCACATCATAGCATATATGATGCTATTAATTGCATTATGTTGATAATTAATTCAAAATTTTAGATTTGTTAAAATTCCTTTAGAATAGGTCTTAGATTATCTTTAATCTTATCTCATAAGCCAGATTTAGTGGTTGGAAAATCTATTTTAGTTGTTTGTATTTTGTCTATATAAGGCAACCAAGTTTAATAATAAAAGTATTGAAGTGATACGTATTATTTAATCTTTATCTTATCCCATCTTATTTATCTTCTACTTTCTTCAAAATTCCAACATGTTATTAGAGCTTGCAAAGATCTTGAGGGACCTATGAGTGATTGATATTTTGTAAGTTCATGAGCAAAGAAGGGAAATGAGAAACGAAGAAAATGAAAAGATGGTGGAAGGAATCTATCTAGTGAAGGTTCCATCATCAAAGAAGAAAGGAAACATTCAAGAACAAGAAACTTTTTTTTGAATTAGTTGAGAGAAGTGCTCAACAATAGAAAGATGATGAGAAGTGCATCATCTAGTGAAGGGAAGTTCTTCACGAATGAGAAATTTAGAGAGAAGTGCTCTATAGAGATAAGTAATGAGAGATGTGCTCATGTTGAAGAATAGGGAGAAGTGCTCTATTGAGAAGATTGGAGGGAAGTGCTCCATCCTTGAAATTTTGAATTAAGAGGGAATATTGAGAATTAATTCAAAATTTCAGAGTTGTTAAAATTCCTCTATAATAGGTCTTAGATTATCTTAGAATAGGTCTTAGATTATTTTTAATCTTATCTTATAAGCTAGATTTGGTGGCTGAAAAATCTATTTTAGTTGTTTGTATTTTGTCTATATAAGGCAACCAAGTTTAATAATAAAATTATGGGAGTGTTACATATTGTTTAAACTTTATCTTATCCTATCATATTCATCTCTTCTTTTCTTCAAAATCCCAACATGACATCAGAGCCTTGAATCCTTGAGGGACTGTGACAATGGTAGAGGACGTTTATTTAGCAAAAGTTCCATCATCGAAGAAGGAAGGAAACAATCTCCAATGTACAAATTGCTAGAAACTGGGTCATGAAGAGGAATATTGTTGGCACAAAGGAAAGTCTCAATGTTGTAACTGCAAAAGATTTGGTCATCTGTAAAAAATTTGCAAATTTAAAAAAGAAGAACGTGCAAATTTGATTGAAGTGGCTGAAGAAGAAATTCTTTTGAATTAGTTGAGAGAAGTGCTTAACAATGGAAAGATGAGTTGAGAGAAGTTCTCAACAATAGTAAGATGATGAGAAAGTGCATCAACAATGGTAAGATGATGAGAAAGTGAATCATAGATAATGAGAAAGTGCATCATACAGTGAATAAACTCTTTTTTAGATTTGTTAGTGAGAAGTGCACCAAGATGAGTTTGGAGAGACACACTTCAATAATTGCAGGTTGATAAGAAGGGCATCAACTGGAATTTGGTGACAAGAAGTGCTTCATATAATATTATGAAGATTAGGAGAGATGTGTTCCATTCAGAAAATTTGAATTAAGAGGAAATATTGGGAATTAATTCAAATTTTAGAGTTGTTTAAATTCCTCTAGAATAGGTCTTAGATTATCTTAGAATAAGTCTTAGATTATATTTAATCTTATCTTATAAGCTAGATTTGGTGGCTGAAAAATTTATTTTAGTTGTTTGTATTTTATCTATATAAGGCAACCAAGTTTAATAATAAAATTATGGGAGTGTTACATATTGTTTAAACTTTATCTTATCCTATCTTATTCATCTCTTCTTTTCTTCAAAATCCCAACAAGACAAACTTTATTTCCTGAATGCCCATGATTACTCAACTATATCGCAACTCTCAACTAGCTACCAGCTCTATTCTTAACCCAATTTTCTTATAAAGGGTCAACAAAATAGGAATTTTATTTAACACACTTTTTTTTATTTTCTTTGCCTACCTTATTTCTTCTTAGTCAATCAATCCTATGAAAGGTTATTGATGAATCTTACCAATTTAAATGAACGTAATTATAGGTTTATCTAAACAAATGTCATAAAGTGAATGAATAGGTTCCATATCCTAATTAATATGCATATTCATCCTAGAGACACTTAAAACATAAACTTCATAATCTAATGTGCTTTACAATGTAAATGGCCATGTTTGAAAGTAAGTCAATTCTATTTAATTCATGTCATCGACAAATTCACACAACGAAGCATCATGTAATAAAAATGTACACAATGCAAACACAATTAAAAAAAAATAACACCATGCAAATGCAAATTCACATGGAAATGATATACAAGTGCATATATGTCACCAAAATTGAACAACACAATGTCCTCAATTTAGAAACCTCATGAAAACATAACTAAAAAAGCATATATAACAAACATAACAAACAAAAATAAAAATAAAAAGAATAAAACAAGGAAAGAATACTTATGGGTATTGTGGTGGTGATGGCATTAAATAAGGAACTTGGATAGACTTTATGCAATGAACATCCATCAATTAAACTCTCTATAAAATAAATATAAAATAAAATAATAATAAACACTATAAAAAATTACAAAAAACCTAACTAAAGTATAGCGTCCTAATTTTAAGGTCACTAGCCTGACCACTTTAGTGAAATTATTTTCAATCAAGAGAAAGGAAAGAGATCACTTCCATTTCTCATGGAAATACTCCTCCAAATAAATATTGCATATATGCCCTTTCACTTTAAATGTTCCCCTTTTTTCATTCTCCAATTCTAAAGCTCCATGTGTGAACACTTGGATAACTTTGAAAAAGCCACTCTAATGCGACTTAAGCTTATCCGAAAGTAGCAAAAGTCTTAAGTTAAACAACAAAAACAAGTCCCCACCCTTAAATTCCTTCTTCTTAATACAAGCATCATGCCATCTCTTCACTCTTTCCTTATAAAACTTGGCATTCTCATAAGCATTAAATCTCAACCCTTCTAATTCATCACGTTGTAAGAATCTCTTCTCACCCATTGCCTTCTAATTAAAATTCAATGTTTTGATACCCAATAAGCCCTATGTTCCATCTCCGTGAGCAAATGACAAGCTTTCCATAGAAAAGTAGAAAGGGTGTTCTACCAATTAGAGTCTTAAAGGTAGTTTGATAATCCGATAGAGTATCATCAAGCTTTAGTGCCCAATCTTTCCTTGAATTGTTGACCTTCTTCTCCAATATTCTCTTAGGCTCGTGTTTGAAAGATTTGTTACAGAAATGGGCTCCTCCATCACTAATTACAACTCTTGGCACTCTAAATCTATTGAATAACTTTTTATGAAATTTTACACCACCTTACCACCATTAATTGAAGTCTCCAATGCTTTAGCCCATCTGGATACACAATCCACTCCTATTAAAATATGGGTGTTTCCATTGAGGACGGGAATTATCATTAAGTATAAAGTGTGCATCTTGAACTAAAAGGTTAGTTAGAGGTCTAGCAATGAGAGAGAAGTCCTTGATAAATCAATGATAAAATCCTATATGTCCTAAGAATGAACGAATTCCTTTCACATTAATCAGTGGGGGAAGTTTCTTAATGACCTCTATTTTGGCTTAATCCACTTCTATACCTTGGCATGATATTTTATGTCCTTAAACTACACCCTCGTGCACTATGAACTGGTAGGTCTCCTATTATAGATCCAATTATGATTCTTCACATCTTTGTAGAGCTCAATCCAAAATTTTCACGTAGTGAACAAAAGAATCTCCAAATTTTAAAAAAAAATTGTCCTATTATGTTGTCAATCATATCTACAAAATTAGACATCATATACCTTTGAAAAGTTGTCGTGGTATTATATAAACCAAAAGGCATCCATCTACAGGCAAATGTTCTATAAGGACATGTGAAAATGGTCTTCTCTTGGTCTTCTGGATAGATGAAAATTTGATTATATCCTGAGTACTTGTCAAGGAAACAATAAAATGCATGGCCACCATCCTTTAAATCATTTAATCCATTAATGGTAAAAGAAAGTGATCTTTCTTAGTCATTATGTCATGCTTCCTACAATCAATACAAACTCTCCAACTTGTGACTATTCAATTATAGATCATCTCGCCACTTTCACTCTCCATCACTATTATGCCTCCTTTCTTAGGTACATAGTTTATTGAACTAACCCATTCACTATCTGAAATTAGATAAATAATACTTACATCTAATAGCTTTACTACCTCCTTCTTGACCACTTCTTTTATATGTGGGTTTAACCTTCTTTGTCTTTCCCTCACTACCTTATTTTCTTTTTTAAGATTAATCCTATGCATCACCATATTAGGATTTATTCCTCTTATATTTGAAATTTCTCATCCTATGGCTCTCATCCTCCTCCTAATCTTCTCTACCACTGTCTTCTTTTGTTCCCCATCTAACAGGTTTGAAATGATGATGGGTAAAGTCTGACCTTTACCTAAAAAGGTGTACCTAAGTTATGTAGGTAAAGGCTTCAACTTGAGAGTGGGTGGTTTTTCGATGAAGGGTGGTATGGGTGCTTCTTTTTTTGCTAAGATCTCTTACTTCGATTAAACACCCATATTCTCTTTTTCTAGTTTTGCTTTAGTTTCAACTTCCCCAACACTCACTAATTTTTTATAGCTCTCCTCTTGCTCTTTAATGCACTCATCAACTATATCTATCTCCATGTTGTATCTACTTTCCTTCGAATTTATCAACACTTTATTCATATTGAAATCCACTTACTCATCACCAATTTGAATGATGAGTTTCCCTTCATAGATGTCACCCAAAGCTCTAGCAGTGTTCATAAATGGTCTTCCAAGAATAAGTGGGCAATTCCTATCCTTTTCAAATTCTAACACTATAAAGTCCATCGGAATAATGAATTTGTCCACATTGAATTTGAAGTCCTTTATCATGAAAAATAGTTTCTTTATAGATTGATTCATTAACTAAATAAGTATGGAATTCGACTTTACATCTCCTAGCCTCAATTTCCTAAAAATTGACAAAGGCGTAAGACTAATAATTGCACTTAAGTTAATAAACATTTAGTAAATTTTAAATTACCAATAACACAAGGTATAGTAAAACTCCCTGGGTCCATCAACTTTTTAGGCATATGGCTATAAATTATAGGGCTACAACTTTCAGTCAAAGAAACAATTTGATTGTCCTTCCAAGCTCCCCTATTTGATAGTATATCTTTAAGGAATTTTGCATGCTTAGGCATGTGTTCCAAAGCTTACACAAAAGATAGGTTGATCTATAATTCTGTTAGCTTCTCCATGAACTTTGCAAATTGTGCATCTAATATATTATTTTGCAGCCTCTATGGAAATGGAATCTTTAATATATATAAAGAAGGGGGAACATAAAGAGTATCCTCTTCTTATCTTCATCCTTGTTAGTTTTTTCTTACGCTTCTACTTCTTAGATGGTTCTTCCAACTCTTTCCCACTCCTAAGTTTGATGGCTTTTATTTGCTCATATGGATTTGATTTTGTGTTACTTGATAGAATCCCCACACTTTATGTAGATAATGCATTTGCTAATTGGTCTGCTTGAACCTCCAGATTGTGAATGGAAGATGCATGGTTCCTTACAATTTGATTGAACTTAGTTTCCATCCTCTTTTGGTTCTCATATTGGCTCATGAACTTGGAATTCAAAAAATATATTACGTTATCCATCTTTGATTCCAATAAACCAAACCCATCATGCTGGAATCTGGTATGCCTTGAGCCTGATTGATTCCCTACATTATTATACCAAGAAAAATTCTTTGTAAGTATTAGAATAGGGATTATTACCTCTCCAACCATACTGTGTTCCCATAAAGTTAAGCTATTTCATAATGTTATAAAGGTTACATCATCATGTCAAAGGATTTTTGTCCAGTTGGATGATCATGCAATCCCTTATATGATCGTGCATATCAGTTTTTTATTCCTCAATAACAAAACCATAGCCTATTTAAAACACTTTTTTGCACGATCATGCTAGAGGCGAGGAACACGCTATATACATTTATGCCCTTATAATCGTGTGAGTATGCAATTCGGAAAAATTTTACCTAGTTGCATAATTGTGCAAACCCTTATATGACCATGCATAACAATTTTTTATTCCTCCACCATAATACCAATAGTCTATTTAAAACACTTTTCTTTCTGATTATGCTAGAGGTTGGGAAGAAAAAGTTACGATCGTGCACAGTTTCTAATAGTATGGTTGTATGATCGTGCAAAAGGTGCACAATTATACAACCATACTAGTATGCAACCTCCTAGAGATTTTTCCTAACCATTTGACACACTTCAATTTATGAAAACCATCATTCAAACTCACTACTAAATAAAACATAAAACATAAAAATAACAAAGCACTATCAAGCATGAAATTATGAAAAAACCTAACTGTAGCATAAAATGCTAATTTTGAGGTCCCTAGCTTAATCATTTTAGTTCAATTATTTTAACCAACACCTATTAGGTATGTTAAGGTCCTATTCAATATACAATTAGGGCTTACAATTCTTATGTCTAAAATTTTATGTTCCATGACTCTTATTCGCTTTATAATTATCTCTGCCACTCTCTTTTCTTGTTCCCCATTAGTTTTCAACTTTACAAAGGGTAGTTTCTGAATAGAGGGTGGCATGGATGCTTCTGTCCTTGTCAATGATTCTCATTTTAATTTGTTAACCAACTCCATCCCCTCTAGCTCTTTATCATCTTCTACTTTCCCATCACTCAGTTCTTTTATGTTACACTCAATTTTTTCTTTTATGCATTCATATACTATATAAAACTGCATGCAAGAGCTATTTTCCTTTTAATTTTTTAGTACTTTATTCATATTAAATTCAACTTGCTCCTTACCAATCTGAAGAATAAGTTTCCCTTCACATACTAGGGTATGCTCTTCAAAACTTCCACAAAGGACAAGTTAAGTTATAATTTCTTTAACCTCTTTATGAAATTTACAAATTACAGATCCATTTGACTATTCTACAGCCTCTAAGGAAATGGAATCTTTAGTGCATATAGAGAGGTAGGAACATTAAGAGTTTCCTCTTTCTTATCTTCTTTCTTGTCCTTTTTCTCTTGGTCTTCTACTTTATAGGATTCTTTTAACTTTCTCTCACTTATAAGTGTGATGGCCATCAATTGCTCCCTTAT
This sequence comes from Erythroxylum shatona, assembly GCA_027568895.1. Taxonomy (NCBI): domain Eukaryota; kingdom Viridiplantae; phylum Streptophyta; class Magnoliopsida; order Malpighiales; family Erythroxylaceae; genus Erythroxylum; species Erythroxylum shatona. The sequence continues at coordinate 8,893,195 of JAOSBK010000009.1, read as the reverse complement.
ATTAGATTTTATATTGCTTATAAGACTCCCCATAATTTTTATACACAATAAATTGGCTAATTGGCCCACTTGAACCTCTAGATTGTGAATGGAAGAAGCATGATTCTTTCTAATTTGGTCAAATTTAGCTTCTATACTCTTTTAGTTCTCATTATGGCTCGTAAATTTGGAATTAAACATCCATTAATTTTTCCATCTTCAACTCCTAAGAATCAAGCCTATATTGTTGAAATCCTGGTGAGTGTTAAGCTCTCATTGGATTACCTATATTGTTAGACCAAGGAAAATTACGATGATTCTTCCACATAGGATTGTAAGTATAAGAATAGGGATTATTACCTCCTTGACCATATTGTGCTCCTATAAAATTGAGTTTCTTCTTGTTATTGTTTTCCACTAGAAAGCAACTAGTTGAGACATGAAATTCTTGTCCACATAGTTAGCATCCATACTAAATTGCCATGAATAGGTAGGAATGAGTGTGATTCAGGCTGTTCAATTATTTGTTGAAGTTCGCTTCTTCAACTTGTGGCACTATCAATGAATCAATAACAAGCAATCCCTTTTAGTCTTAAAGGTTAGCTGATATTTACTTATTTCCAACATCCATCGAGAGTTGTTATTTTTGATCACTTTTAATAAATCATGTGTTGCTTCAATCATTTTCCTCATCAAAGAGCCACTAGTAGCCACATCTATGGTGCCCGGTGTAGGTGGATTTGCACCACTATAGAACATTTGCAAAAGGAAATCCTTTGGTAATTTTTGATGTGGGCAACTCCTTTGTAACTCTCTCTTCTATGCTTCATATAATGATTGTCCTTTACTTTGTTGAAAATTTATGATTTCCTTTATAATTCTAGTGTCCTTCGTTAAAGGGAAGTATTTATCCAAGAATGCTTGCACCAGCTTCTCCCATGTTATGAATTCTTTAGATTAAGAGAGTTCAACCATGCCTTGGCTCGATCTTTCAGTGTAAAAGGAAAAAACCTCATTTTGGCTACATCTTCTGATAGCCTATTATATCATAACATGTCATATATCTCTAAGAAGATGGCCAAATGAGCTTTAGGATCCTTATTGGCCAATTTGTAAAATTGGACAATAGTTTGCAATATATTTAACAGTGTTGGTTTGATTTTGAATGTGTTGGGTTGCAATAGTGGTATTGTTATTCCTTGTTGATTTGCATTCAACCCTAGACTCATTAAGTCCATAAGGTTCTTTGTTATTCTCCTTGATTTTGTTCCTCTACCATTATTTTTTCTATCACTTATTAGCATCTCAGTTTTCAAATATTTCTATTTTACTTAGCAATGTTAGAAACTTAAGTATCCTTTACTTTGCTTAAACTCCTTGTTAATCTTATGCTCATAAACCTATAATTATATAAGAAAAGTGTTAAAATCCTTAAAGAAAGGAAACTTGAGCTATAGTAGATGGTATAACGATCCTTACATTTGTGTCAAAAACTTGTTAAAGTTTCAATTGAAAAACTTTTAAACTTATAGTATAAAAGATATCATCCAGCGAGGATTGTAATAGTCACCCAACATTTCTTGTAAAATTTGTTTAAGCTAAATGATAAGATGAATAACTAAAATTTAAACTAAAAAAATAAAGATTTAATAACTAACAATGAATTAGGAAACAGTAAAATTGATTGATTGATTAATGATGAAAATTAAGAATTAATTTACCAAAAAAATTAAGAATTACTTTTTATTAGTAAAAAAGTGCTTCTTTATCATTCTAGACTTAAATTATTCCTAGGTAATTTGTGTTCTCGTTAGATTAGTCGTTTTATGATTTCTAATGTTAATCCATATGGTTCACTAAAGATATAGAGCTTGAAAATAGAAAAGGAAATTTAAGGTGAATAGTTAATGCCTGAAGTCATACTATGAAGGATTCTAAGTGAAGAATGTGGACTGATAGTTAAAAAACAAGATGGAATCAATTAAAGAGGAAAATATGGAGTTGAGCCAATAACGATAAACAAAGGAACTTCTTGGAGGCAACTTAAGGGGAATTTGTTCCTTTCCTTTTCATTTTTTCAATTATTGTTAAAAAATTCTTACATGTAATGTTCAACTTATCCATCTCATTACAAAGCTGAGTTATGTACTCTATCGATTGTTGCAACTGAGTTACCAATGTTTGCACTATGCTCTGAAGCTCATAGACTTCATTGGTTATAGACCGCCTACTAGATGTTGTTATGTGGAGGATTGGAATCCATTCGTCGACAATCCCAACCAACATTTCGACTTTTAGCTGCAAACTCATAATGGGAGTCATTGAAATGTTTCTATACCAGTGCATCTGAGGGATGACTCATTATTTCATCTTCCTATTTGTGTTCATTATGCCATCTCATGTAAGATGCAGTAACATCAGAAGCATATAATCTTTGAAGTTTCGGAGTTAGCAAAAAATAATACATCTGCTTCAAGGGTACTAATTTATGTTTCATTAAACACTTTCTAGGCTTGAATCTAGATTGACCACAAAACTTGCACTCTTGCAATTCCACATCATCTCTCCAATACAACATACGTCCCAATTTGCAACAATCAATCTTGTTAACAGACAAACTAAGACCCCTAATAAGTTTCTTCATATTGTAAAAACTATCTACAATTGTATGATCAGGAGGCAATGATGCATTATACCATCCAATAATTTTATCAAAACTATGATAAAAAATATGCCTTTCAAACTTTATGTTCAATATTCGAGCAATTGGAGATAATTGAGTCATTGTCTCACAATTTAGCCATAATTCTTGGTCATCTGAATGTAGTAAGTCAAAAAACTATTTTGCATGTGCGTTTGGTTCTTCTTCAAGATTTTCTATATTTTTCTGAAAGGTAAAACAGGCTGCATCATAAACCATTTGTATGTAAGGATTTTCATTTGCCTCCACATTATTTGTTCAAATCCAATCCCCTCTTCAAACTCATTTAAGTTCACTGATGATTGTACTTCATTACCCCTTGAGGTGCTACAAATCAATCGTTCTCTATGTCGTGTCCATTCAAAATAGTTTTGGACAAACCCTTTTCCCATTCACTTCATGAATAGGAAGGAAACAAATGTGTTTGCACTTTTTATATAGACATTTGATCTTTGGTCCATCCATATATACAGGTTGAAAATATATATATAATAAATAAAAGCTTCAACTCCCTCAAAAAACTCAGGATTAATGAAATCATTAGGTGTTAATCGTCTATACATCCAAGATCTATCAACATTACTCATTTCGTTAATTTCAAACAGTGATTCCATAGTTAGTATCCTTCATATTCCCCAAAGTTTACATAACATCTAAACTTTACACAGCATCCCCTAAGTATTAACTAATTGAATTAATCACCTACAATTGATTTTAAAACTATGGTACGTGGCATTGCTTACACTTGTAAATCAAGAAAACAATTTCTCGTTGTGACTCCTAAGCTCATGGAATTGTTCAACGATAAGCCTCACGGGAGCTGCATCACGGGTTTCCAGTCTATATACTATCTTAAGGGTTTATTATGGAAAGAATTATCATGTCTATAAAATGTATTAATTTCTTATGTTAATACTAAGTTTATATTAATCACGTCAAAGTTAAAGTATTAATCGATCGAATTGATCACCTACAATTGATTTCAAAACTATGGTACATGGCATTTTTCACCGATAAGCCTCACAGGAGCTGTATCACGAGTTTCCAGCCTATATACCATCCTAGTGGTTTACTATGCCTCAAATCATTCATATGATCTCAAATTCATTCCACATACAATAAATGCTTATGTAATCGTACATCTACTCATCAATTATTCAAGCATAACCCAAATATAAATAGTTAGACCATTAAAGAAGAACATAAAAACTCATCAGTGACTATGCCATTGGACCTAGCACATAAAAAGGCATTTTATGGTTAACTATACATGAAAACAAAAGATCATCCTTAAATGATATGTTGTACATCTTCAATTTC
>JAOSBK010000009.1:8872565-8887245 GCA_027568895.1 Erythroxylum shatona | reverse complement strand
AACCCATTTTTCTCCACTCCTCAGGTGCAGATCAAGAAGACCGGTAAATCCTTGCAAGGCATTTGGATCAATTGCGAAAGAATTAGCTTTTATATTAAGTTAGTAGTTAGATTTTGGATAGCTTTGGTAGCATATTGAACATTAAGCATCAAATGTATTTTGTACTTATGTTAAAGCATTGATGAAATGTCAATATGTAATTAAAGCTATAAATGAAAGCTTTGTATGAACTTCAATTGTTTTGGAAGAGAAATGAAATCTTGAAAGACTTCCTCTTTTTGTATGATTGTGTATTTATCAAAGTTGCATATTTTGATTGTGTATATTGTAAGTGTTGAGGATTGCCAACTGTTGATTGTGTTAGATTAGTATTTGAATGGTTATGATGTTGTGTTGTTTTTGAAGGGTTCAAATTGGGAAGATATTGAGTATATATGGCGTTAGGATTGAAGATGAATCCTTTTGAGATGAGTTTCAATGAAGTTTGTAGTTGTTTAATGGATTTGTAGTGGTTTTGTGATGTTAGAGAAGGGTTTGAGGTAAGGGAATGTTAGGAGGGGGTTGAGGAGCCTTTGAAGAGGGCTTGGAGGATGAAAAGTGATGATACCCGTAGGTTACACGGTCTTCCCGTGTAAATTTTACACAGGCCGTGTAAATCTGGGCGCAGGAGACAATTCACCCGAAGGTTACACGGCCAGACCGTGTGATTTTCACACGGTCTGTGTAATTTGACCCCCTTAACGTTCGAATTTCAAATTTTGGTCTTCATGAAAGCTGTATCCCTAGATATCTACTTTCTAACTGTCCAAGAACGAAGTCAATCCGACATCTATAGTGAGAGTTATGGCGTTTGCGCCAAAGTATGTTCAGTAGGAATCTGAACATGAACATATCGGATTCGTATGGCCATAACGCCTTCGTCCGGCCTCCGATTGAGGTGATTCTTGAGGCGTTAGATTCCTAACACGTTTTCCTACCTCTCCATAAAAATTTATGGAAATTGGATTTAAATTCAGAAAGTTTGACGAAAAGGGAACGATGGCTAGGTTTTGAGAGCATGTTTGGGCCATGAACCCACTTCGATTTCTTAAGCATATCTTGAGCCGTAGGGCTCCGTTTGAGGTGGTTCTTGTTTCTAAATGAACTAGAGACTAAGAGCTACCATAATGAAGAAGTCAATTGTGATTTTATGATTTTGTGATTTTGTTGTGTGGGCTCGCCTTTGTGGCTTAAGATATCAAGCAAATGAGAAATTTGTTATATCGATCAAGGTTAAAGAGCTTGGAAGTCCGCTTATATTTTTTGACTCCGGTTTGATAGTTAAGCTTCGGAAATGGGGCCCAACACTTCAAGGATCCAAACAATTCATCAAGCTTTAATACGCTCAAGTCCTTAGCTTCTTGTGCTGTAGTGACTTTAGGTCTCCATCTTTTCGGTAGGCTTCTGAAAATCTTTCGAATATGATCTTGATTATCATAGATTCTTCCAAGAGCTTTGAGTCTATTGACGATAGTTTGAAATCATCCAAATATCTGATCGATAGACTCATCTTCCTTCATTTTGAATAGCTCATATTGGTGTACAAGAATGCTTATCTTGGATTCCTTCACTTGATTGGTTCCTTCATGTGCGATGGATAGAGTGTCACACATCTCCTTCGTAGTGTCACATCCATGAACTTTATCGTATTTACTTCTGTTTAGGGCACAACTTAGAAAGAACTTGATCTTTCAATTTAGCTGGAATCTTACTTTTTGATCAACTGACCATCTCATACGTGGAATGGCATTCCCTTCATCATCCATCAGTATATACGGTCCATTCTCTATAATCTCCCAAAGATCAATATGTGTAGATTTAATGAAGAGTCGCATCCTATCTTTCCAATAGTGGTAGTCTTCACCATTGAACGCAGCAGGTCTAGTGACGGAGGCGCCTTCAGCTATATAAACGTGTGATTCTGCCATGGATCTTTATCCACACTTTGTAACTGTGGTTTTTAGACACCGAGCTCTAATACCAATTGAAGTAAATCACGCGTTAGTATAGACTTTATATTCAATGTACAAAATGCACAAGAAGGGGGGTTGAATTGTGTATCCTTTTTCGTGAATACAATCCCCTTTCTAAAATTCTTTAAAATTTTGCTTTCTCAAAAACTATTGAGTAAGAATCATGATGTATTGCAATTAACTTCTATATACTTGTATAAAACAGTAGAAATTAAAAGTAAAGAGTTCAGAAGTTAACACAGCGATTTTATCCTGGTTCACCCCAAACCGTGAGCTACATCCAGTCCTCAGAATCCTTTCTGAGATTTCACTATTCTTTTTAAACTGTACACGTATTGTTTTCACAAAGCCTTTTCAGGTCTCTTACACCAAGTATTCTTTTTCACATTTAGCCTCTTCAGGCTCTCAACTTTTCTTCTTTGTTACAGAAAGATATTGAGAGCTTTGTTACAGAAAATGATAACTCTCGTGTTTTGCACAAATAAAGTGTTTAAAAAACTTAAGATCAGTATCTCAAAGCACTAATTGAATTCACTAGCTTTTTTGCTTCTTCTAAAAAACTAAACTTTTTGTCTTTGACTCCGACTCGTATTTATAGTCTTCGTCTTCAACTGCTTCTTGATAACTGCTTCTTTCTTCTTGGTTCTTGATTTTTGAAGAAACAGTTATTCAGTTGAGTTCTGTAACTAACTCAAACTGATTAACTATCCGATGTAGTATCGGGTCTTTATCTTATATTACTTCCGTCTTAGTTTCTTCCGTCTTACTTTTGTTTCTGCTTCCATCTTAGTTTCTTCCGTCTTACTTTTGCTTCAGCTTCCATCTTAGTTTGCCCCAGCTTCCGTCTTAGTTTGCTTCCGCTTTCATCTTAGTTTTGCTTTTGCTTCTATCTTACTTTTGCTTCAGCTTCCGTCTTAGTTTCTTCCGTCTTACTTTTGCTTCAGCTTCCGTCTTAGTTTACCTCAGCTTCCATCTTAGTTTGCTTCCTCTTTCGGTTCATCACTTTCTAATATTATTACTATTTGATTTTCATCAAAATTATTTAGACATGAAGTCATTTTGACTTAACAACATGTAGGTTGATTCATTGAAGGGCATGTGCCCTTTCAAGTTTATGACACCTAGCATTATATAAGTGCTGAATCACTCTAGCCCATTTAATGTATTTGCTGCATTTTCACTATCCTTTGCTTCTCTCTGCAGAAACTCTCTCTTACTCTCACAAACTCCTAGATTTTCCTTTAATTTGGATTATCATCACTTGACATATTTGCAAGATTTTGCATCAAGAAAGTTAGATTCTGCTATCTTTTGTGCTATTATCTTCTTTGTATTAAGATTTTCACCTTATTCTTGGAAGTGTGCTGGTTACATGAAGGCTAGTTTAGCTTATTCTTTGAAGAAGGAACTTGAAGTTAAACATGTAAGGGATTTCTAAACTTGATAGCATTTATTAATAGAAGTTCTATGATGATTGGATTGACATGGAATATGTGTTATGATGATGATAACTGGGTGCCAGAAAAGTGATCCTTGTATGGAAAATTCTGTTTTGGTTTTGATGTATGAAAGATAATGATTTTTGAGTTGCCTAATCAATAATTTTTGAATTAGATTTGGACATAAATTTGATAAGGGACTGAAGCATGAATAAGATATAATTGAAATGAAATTGATGGACTTTGGCAAAGGTGTGTTGGATGGAGTATGAAAGAGTTAAATTTAGAAACAAAATGAAGGTCATGGGTGAGCAAACCTTCGACTCATTCATCCCACGATCGTTGTATTTATATGGCACCTTCCTAAGGATGTGGGAAAAGATTTGAAAGGGAAAAATATCGGTTTCGTACATTTGTTGGAGTATATAAAGTTAAGGCAATTTTTAATGATGTAATTGGACTTGATTAAGGTGTAAAATGAACCTAGTTTAATGTGGAATTAGTTAATTAAAAATTGAATATGGTTTGGATTATTAATTGAAGTAACAACTTAAGGAAGGTGTTGTTTCATAACAAAGTATCTAATTTTGGAAGTTATAAGTTGTTAAAGGAATGAAATTTACTTATGAATGTTATGATATAAAAAACAAGAGTAATGTGTTAGCTGTAAATGTTTATGAATTGGGAACTTGTGTGAATACATGTAATGTGTAATTACTTAATGTATTCATTGATGCATTATTACAAATGTTTATGTTTATAAGGTATGTTAAGTTTGACCAAATGTGAATAAATATGTTAAATTTAAGCAAAATGGAATAAAGTCATATATTATGCACTACATCACTTACAAATGATTTTAAAATCTGAAATGTTTTGTTTTTAAAACTGTCAAATCCTAGTTATGGGTAAATAGGCATACCTAGAAGGGTCTGTAGCAGCTTCTTTAACTAGACTCTAAGATGTCTTCTATATCTAGACACTTCAGTGTGTTCTGTACTTGACACTCTGGTGTCTTCTAATCTTAAACACTTCAATGTCTTCTATTTTAGAGACTTAAGTCTCTTCTGTTTTTGAGATATAAATCATAAGTATCTTCTGTTCTGGTCCAGTTACCCACTTCTGTAAAAAGGACTAACAGGCTAATCTATTTTGTGTTTTGATATGTTCTAATCTAATACAAGATAAGTTCTGATCTGATACAAGATATATTCTGATTTGATATAAGTTATGTTCTGTTCTTACACAATTATTTCTTATTCTAACACTTATACATTCTATTATGAAGTAATGATGTTCTGTTTTGATACTTATATGTTTTTTTTCTGATGCAAAAATGTTCTGTACTGATGAATTTCATTTTGTTCTGAGATAAATAATGTTTGGATTGTTCTTTAATATGAACAATTAAAGATTGCTTATAATATGACCTGATTCAGTACATGTGAATGTTAGACGATTGTTAGAAATAGTCACCATTATATATCCTTTTTAGTTATTCCCCACTAAGCTATATGCTTAGCATGGTGGTTTTACCTCCATGTAGGTTATGATAAGAAGACTTAAGGCTGAGACAACCACAGTAGCCAATGAAGGACTTAATATGATTTTGGAAAATGTTATGTTTAAGTTTTAAGTTGTATTTCAATGTGTTGAGGCATATTGTATTTTGTATAAATGGTTTGTAATAACTATAATACATGATGTATTTATGTGCAAGGAATGTATATAATGCATACAATGTGTACATGATGTTCTATATATAACTCAGCAAAGTATTAATGTGAAGTATGTTATCTTATTTTCAATGAATTTCCATAATATCTTGATATGTTTTAGGATTGTTTTGTGTGGCATCTGTATATCCTCTCAGAGGGTATTCGAGTGTTACATTACTTTATTCAAATTTTGATAGGGGAATGGACAACATAGGCCATTGCAAAGCCTTTCAAGCTTGTGCATTAAAAATTGAGGAATTGACTTCCGATATCAAGGAAATTTCCTCATCTAGACTAACAATATACAAGGAAAGTTGATTTTAAAAAGAAAAATTGACAATGATCTAGTCAATCATAAATGGATGCTACATTTCAAGTATTCTAAGGCTAACTTTGGGCCTTCTCTAGTATATGGCCACTACCAATTGAGGTGTCTAACTTATTAAGAGGCTAGATTAGGATTACTCTATTTAGGTATAGTTTTCAAGAAATAATGGAGTTAGAGTTAGTTTAAATTTTCAAGAAATTGAAAAGCAATATCAAAGCCTTACACAGTAAAATTTCTCTTACTAATAGGTTGGATATCTATGTAACAAAAGAAGCCCTTATGGATGTTGAGATGAAGCTGGATATAATCATTAGAACTTGAGACTTAGTCATATAGATAAAGTGTCTTAAGAAGTCTACCTCCTTGCATTACATGCCCAATACTCAACTTTAAAAAAGAAGTCAAGGATGTAATGGCTCCAAGAAGGTGATAGATACATTAACTTCTATTTCCAAGGTATCTCTCAAAGGAAACTTGTCTAAAACTACCTATAGGTGGTCAAGGTCGAGTTATTGGTGAGAGACATGTCTCGAAAAATGGTTAAAGATAAAAATAGAGATAAGAAATATAGGGAAAATGACGTTAAAAATGTTACCACAATAACTTTATCAATCTATTGGGTATTAGGAAAACCCATGATCTCATAGGCATTGCTCTACAAAACTTCTTGAAACATGCAATCTCAAGTGAGCATACCAGTTGCTTGATTATGGAATATTCCTTGAAGAACATAAAAGAAGCACTAAAGGGATTTGACTCTAATTAGGCCCCTAGGCTTGATGGACTAAATGCACACTTCTTTAAAGCTTCATGGCATTGGATTTGAAATTAAGTATCAAAAACAATATTTAAATTCTTTAGTAAGGGAATTTTGTCAAGAGCACTTAACCTAACTCATATTTGCCTTATCTTTGGGTTCCCTAATATAAGAAAGGTAATTTAGACTTGATATCTAACTACAACTAGGCATGGCAATCTGAATCAACCTAACCTGGCCTAGCCTAAAGTCAATGGGCTAGGCCTAAGGCCAAAATGTTTTTTCCAAAAATCCTAAACCCAACTTGAGGCCTGATAATTATAAAGAAAATGATTTAGTTTTCCTTTTTAATTTTTAAAAGTTAAAAAATCAAGCAGTGGGCATGAACCTGCAAGTTATTAGGTTGAGCTTAAACTTAGGAGGACCTGATCTATCCTAGCCCATTACTAGCCCCAGTTTCAACATTATGTATAAACTAATCTCTAAGATGCTAGTAGGCAAATTACAACCTATCATGAGTTACTTAACTTTAAAATCATAAGGTGATTTTATTCGAGGAAGTAATGTGGGAGACAACATATTAATTGCTTAAGACCTTTTTAAAGGTTACTTGAAAAAGGGATCTAGTAAGATGTGTGTATTGAAAATAGACTTCAAAAGTTTTTTTTATTATTTCAAATGATATTTCTTAATTTAAGCTATGGAAGCAATAGGATTCCCTGGAAAATTCATATCTGGGTTAGAGAATGTATATCTACCACAACCTCTAGCATCCTTATAAATGGATAATATACTCCTTGGTTCAAAAAGGCAAGGAGCCTTAGGCAAGGGAATCCTTTGTACCCTTAAATTTTCTTAATATGCACAACGATTCTAATCTAAATCATTACTTACAACATTGCTAAAAATCATATTTTAAGGACCACAAGAAGTGTAGGAAATTAAAGTTATCCCATTTGACATTTGTAGATGATTTATCATTTTTTTTCAAAGCAAATTCTCGTTCTGTTTTAACACTAATGAAGTCCATTAGTTAGTTCAATAACATATTAGGAATTGAAATAAAATTTGACAAGAGTTTCATAATGCTTTCTAAGGATGTTGAACCTCTCAAGTGGGAGCTTGTAAGTATTTCCTACATAGAAGTAGCTCATCCCTTTTTTACTTATCCAGAAGGACAATAAACCTCTCTTTGAGTAAATTAAGAAGAATCTTAAAAAAATGGTACAATAGAGACTTAAATCATGCAAGAAAAATTTAGTTGATTAAAACTATGTTATGTAATCTTTACAATTATTGGATATCCCATCTAATCCTTCCCAAAAAGATATCCAGGGATATAAAAATGATGTTTAGAAATTTTCTATAGAATGGGGATCTTATAAAACAATAGAGGCTAAAGTATCCAAAAAGGACATTTGTTGCCCAAAGAAGCAAGGTGGTTTAGGACTAAACTTTATTATACTAACTAACAAAGTCCTCATACGAAAAGGGATAAAGTGCAATCCTAATTCCTCATATATCTAGAGAAAAATTCTAAAAATGATAGCCATGCTAATGCCAACTATCAAATGTATCATAAGAAATGGGAGAAACACTTGGATATGGTTTGACATTTAGTCCACAAAGGGCCCTTTATACTTACATCCTGACTTGTTCGTCCTGAGATATATGTTAAAGCAAAGAGCCAAGATTAGTGAATTAATAATTGACCAATAATGGTGCATTAAACATATAGTTTTTAAGAAGCTAGGATACGCTATTCTAGGTTATAGGTTAAATGGAAAATAAAGTTATCTAAACTCTCCATACCTTAGATAAATTCACAAATCAACTCATATAGGAGCCTCTTCATGCTTCTCAAGCTAAAGTTATAATCTAATATGGTTTCCTACAAATAGTTCCAGATATATAATCACAATATGGTTGACCCTAAGAAACATATTAGCTATAATGGATAGGGTCAAATGCTTATATCCCAATAACCCTATGTGCATAATATGTTTTGAAGAGAAAGAAACAAGAGACCATTTGCAATCATATGGAATAGGATCAAAATTGCATGCAATGCTAAGGAGTAAGCAACATGTAGGATTAGATGGTGAACTAAGCAGTGAATTGTAAGCTACCAAAATGTAATGCCAAACTCCTAAAGATAGCTTTCTATGCACTATAAATGGCTCAAATATGGGGAATGCTATAGCAACAAACTGGAACTTAGGGAGAATATAATGCATATGTTTTATATGTAATGTGATGTGAAGATTGATGCTAGTTAGGCACTTCTAATTATATTTCTCACCCTATTCATAGAGAGATAGATTAAATTTGCTACTCATAGATTTTGTAAAGCTTATCCTTAATTTTTAGAATATGATTTTTTAATTTCTAAAGAAATAATATATAAAATTAAACATATAAATGATAGATTAAGATGTCTCTTTTAATAAATACAATTATCATACTTATTAAAAGAGTAATCATGACCAATTAAAAATATGATAAAAGAAACTAACCTTATTAGTATTTTAATTAATTCCACCTAAACTCCCTATTTTCAACAAATCTCATGAAAGTCTCTTATGTTTTATAAAAGGTCAAAAATTAGTCATTTATCTTAATTTGTATAATTAACTCTAGTTAATGTGACAAATTCTAACATATAGATAACCATGTCATTAAAGGATGATTGGAAATTAACAAACTACAAGTTGGTATGTGCTGAAGAGAATGATTATTAATTTATAATAAAAATCAATGCATATTATTATTTTAATTAAAATTTTATAATGATAATGAAATATTTATAATACATTTTAGTTTAATATGATAATAAATTGTCTTCTGTTAAATTTTCTTTGTACATTAATACTAATAAATAAGATTATGAATATAAATTCATTATTTTATATTTTATAAATAATTAATATGAATAGTTTTTGCTATTAATAAATAAAATTATTTGTTATCTTATCTACTTATCATATTTAAATCTTATTACTTATATCAAAAAGTATATAAAAATTTACTATTTATTATTAATTTATTTAATAAATAATAATATACTGAATTAATAATTTATCATATATTATTAATAATTAATAATTTTAATATGATAGTAACTTAAGTCTTTCTTTAAAAAATTTTATCATGTAACAATATTAATAAAAATTTCATCAATTTGTCTTTTTTATTTATAATTTATTTCTATAAGTACTTAATAATAATTTGATTGGTATTTATTATTAAGAACTAAAATTATAAAATTGTTATTATTTTATTGATTAATCATATTTACATATCATTACTTATATTAAGTAGGATAGAAAAATTTAGAGATGGTTTATCAAGAAAAAGTTATACAAGGCTCTTGTTAACCATGTATGGTTGTCTAAGTTTCTTGAAAGCAAAGCAATCTTCAACAATAATTTATCTTTAGATTAGTCACCTATTAAAATCCATAGTTTATTATAGAAGCCTTAACGTAAAGCTCCGTTCAGATTCAATAATTACTTAACTTGATTAGAAGGCTATAAGGAGGTCTTAGCTAAAGAAAATGAATTTTGAATTCTATAGTTATAAAGCTTATATATTTGTTAGAAAACTTCATATGGTGAAGCAGGAACTCAAAAGGCTGAATTAGAAACATTATAGCAATACATACTAGGTAATCTTGGAAGCTAAAAATTTTTAATACAAAAAATCAAATCAAACTTTACCAATTCCTATAGGATCAATCAAAGCAAACTAAAGAGAGGATAACTCTAAAGAATTACAATCATACTTTGGAAGTGCATAACTCTTTATTGAAGCAAAAATCAAGAATTCAATGACTCATAAATGGGGAAAGAAACATTGGTTTCTTCCACAAAAGTGTTCTCTCAAGGAGAAACACTAATAAGATCACATCATTTCTTAAAGAGGATGGCCAAGTAGTTAAGAAGTGGTATGAGATACTTTTAGAGGCTCACAATTATTTCTAAAATACTTTTGGTACACACATTAAAAATTGTTCATCTATGTAGGTACAAGGCTCCAAGGCCTAACGGGTTAAATGCCTATTTCTTTGAGATTTCTTGGAACTAAATCACAATGTAATTTATTATCTCCATTTTATAATTTTTCAACAAGAGCAAGATGTTGAGAGAATTTTTAAAAAAAATTGTTAGCCTCATTCCAAAGTTCCAAATCTAGCTTCATTAAAGGTTTATACGATAATCTCTTATTGTAACAGTATATACAAGAGCATATACAAGCTCCTAGCTACTAAACTAAAGCTAGTGCTGAAACCAATCTTCAATCTAACTCAAGCACCTTTCAACCAAAGGAGAAAAATTAAAGATAATATCTTATTATCTCATGTGTTAGTTAAGAATTACCATAGAAAGAAATCACAAAGAGTAGTACATTGAAAATGATTTATATAATCCATTTGATTCCATCAATTCGGCTTTTATCCTACATTATACGAAGGCTTTTGTTTTCCTTAAAACAATTGGATTGAGAAACACATTTTAATCACATAATATAACATTTTAGTAAGTAGGGAACCAATTCACTTAACCAATAAGCTAATGGTTTAAGATAAGGTGATCCCCAAAATTTCCCCTTCCTTATTTACAAAATTAATTAATATGCTAACTGAATTAATGGAGCTAATGGTTTTGAAGATTTATAATCTATCGTTTGTTTTGGACATATTGTTTTTTATGGTATTGATTCTTGTTCAATTTATTTTGTATTGAATTCACTATAAATTCTCAACAATCTCTCAGACCTCTTATTCAATAGTGACAAAACTCACCTATTTGTGTCATTAGGTGATGTTCATTTGATAAATTGGCTCTTAAGTTTGTTAGGCCTCAAGTTTAAGAATCTTCCATTAACTTATTTAGGAGTGTCAATCACTATTAAGAGGCCATTATATAGAGATTTTCATCCATTGACTAAAGACATTCAAAGATGGGTTGATCATTATAGTAATATGAGTCTTTTATATATAGGAATGGCTCAACTTATTAGTTTTGTAGTCAACAATTTACATATATATGGTCCTTCCATTTAATACCACCCAAAATCTTGATCAAGATAAATTGAAAGAATAATGTTGAATTTTATATGATTTAGAGATACATTAAAGAAATAATTAGAAAAATTAAATTATTTGAAGTGTGTTTACTTAAAAATAAGGGATGCCTTGGTATTACTACCATTTAAATGATAAATAAAGTGTTGATAGCAAAAGAATTTAGAGACTCTATATAAACAGTAAATCATTATGAGTGAAATGGACTCATAATTGGTACTTAAAAGCGAAGAGCTTCTGGATAGCCAAACCTAAAGTTGACTCTTTTTAGACCATACTACAACACTTAAAGTAAATATAATACCTATACAAAGAGATAAAATACAAGATTAGGAATGGCAACACCACTTAGCTATGGTATGGAAAGTAGAATGAGTTTAGGGCCTCTTTACCTGATCAATGAGTTGAACAAGTTGAGACATATGCCACTAGGCCATGTCAAGGTGAAGAAGTTAGTAGGAATGATTGGGTAAACGATATTAAGGTGGTTCTTAATCATAATTGAAAATGTACCTAACTATAATCCTAATGCCAAATTGAACTAATATCTTTCAATATTATATCTCTCTATAGCTGATTGTTCTCTAACTTCTCTCTAGTTGCTTTTACTTTTCTACCCCTCGTACTTTCCAATTTGGTTTCAGTTTCCCACTTATGATTTTGTTACCATTTTCGTACATTGTTTTTCCTCTTTCGTTGGGGTTTTCACCCCTTATAAAAGGCCTTCATAAGGCCTCAAATGTTACTAGAGATTTTGATTTCTTTGATGGATGTGATGAACTTTCTTAGAATTGAAACTTATTTAAGTTTGAAGTGATTAAGATTTCTCTACTTTAGGTCAAGCAAAATTCTAAGTGTGGGATAATTTATATACATGAAATATGAACACTTTGTTTTAGTTTTTTGTTATATTTTTACCTAAATTACCTTAGTTTAATTTGTTTTATATATCATTTTAGGTAATTATGAAAGAATTATTTAAAGAATGGCATAGTCAAAAATTAAAGAAAATTATAAGGGAAAACTTAAAGAAAAACATAATTTTTAACTAAACATGGAGTGATCGCCCATAATCCTTTTGGACAACCTAGAGATAAAGACGCAATTTGAAAGGAGGCCATATGGTGGAGAAAAGTTTCAAAGAGATACACAGCTTGAGATATGGTTATGTCTTAATTCATGTACTATTAGAGAAAAATCACAATAATAGTTATTTGCTCAAACACAATTATGGCATAACTCGTGTCTATCTTTATAAAAGTTGTAGTAAGATGCATAATCTAGAACAAAAATATGTTAAAAGAACTAGTAAAATTTATGACATAATACATGAATATGTTATGGACTATATTCTGTTGTAGATACAACATACAAAAAGTTATGAAATTTAGTTGAGTAATTTCACTTTTTTCATTATATTATTTATTTATTTAAGGTTGGCAGTCACCTACGAAATAAGATCTAGAGAGCACATCAAAAATTCATTTTCAATAAAGAGAGAGATTTAAGTTCACTTTCTTAGAGAAGTTGACAAAGAATTAAGATCTTCATTAAGGGATACCTTAGCATGAGTTTTTCCTTCCTTTCAACTATTGTTTTCCTTATTTCAAGGATACTTTAGGCTAAGCTTTTTTATCTAGATTAGTTGAAACTTTAATAGATTCTTGTACATTTTGATTTAGTTTCTCAATAAATATTTCCATATAGATTTATAAGTGTTGTTTTAATTATGATCATATGCAAGCAAGATCTTAGATTTGATTTGATCAATGTATAGACGTAGTTGAGAAAACCAATGTGTAGGTTGACTTAAACATGTATTAAAGATCTAAATATAAACTTATGTGACCATTTCAGTATTAGGGTAATCTTTATGAGGTTTTATAGATCCTTAGTATATTCTAATGGAAGTTATTCATATAGAGATATTGATTAATCAATCTAGGGATAAGTGGCTTTTCATCAAGACATGGAACATTATATTAGGAAACCTCATCATTTTAAAAGATACAATTCCTATAATTAAATCAAGAACATAAGATGAAATTAAATTGTTATCTAATCTATGAATTAATTAATATTGACGCTTCCTTTTATTATTGTATAAGAGTCAAGTATCATATATGACATTTGGTATTTGGTTTAGTTTATTTATAAGTATCAATCAACTAAACCCATCTTACTATTGATTAGATATTAATATGATGATTAGATTCAATATGTGTCTATTCTTTGTGGGATCGACCTCTAATACTATAGTACTAATACAAATTCACAAGTATAGTTATCTTTTCTAAGTATTAAAATAATAATTTTATAAAAGAAACATTTATTTATAAATATTCCACTATTTGATAACATCTCTTCTCAAAGCATCATTCGCATCAGCTTAGATTTAAATATTTTTATAGCTTGATTAAGGGTAATTTTTACTAAGTTAAAGTGTTCTACCTTTATGAATGAAGATTGTGACCTCTATAGTCAAATTGATCACATCTTAATTTTATGGGTTATTTTTTAATAAACATCATTTTTGTTAACCAATATCAGAAAGAGAGAGCAATTCAATCCACTAAGGGAAATAGCAAAACCAAAAATCTCTACATGCTCTCCCATAATAATTCATGGCTAATGAATGAGCAGATTGACCCTTTTGAAATATAAAAGGCCAACACTTATAAAAATATTTACATTCACTTCTAATAGTATCTATCACTCCTCCATACCAAGAGAAGTATAAAAAATGACCTATTAGCAATAACCAAAACTAACAAATTGTTTTCTCCATCCATAACACTTTTATAAATTTGTAGAAATTTAACATTTTTACCCTTTCAAAAGAAACAAATGCCTCAAACTTATATATGGAATTCAAAGAGAGATATAATGTAACATTATGTTACCCATATTAAGGCAAAAATAATAAATGAGAGAAATTCCTAAGAAAGTAGGAAACACATTCATGCTCATGCATAATCTGGCATACACATACACATGATTAGTGAATTTTTCTGCCCCTGAAAATAATTGTACATGCATTCATGAATAATTCTGGGTATATTTGGACTGAGTTGTGATTTTTGGGAAATTTGTAAATTTTGAATTTATTTATATTGGAAATTTTATTGATTAGTGGAATCATTATATTTGTGAATTTTGGTGAATTTACGATTGATTTCTGAATTTATAGAGTATTATGGAAAATAGGAAGAAGAAGAAAAGAAATCAAAAGAAGATTTGGAGATAGTTGGATTGTAAAGATAAGAATTAAGGGAATTAGTTCAAAAGGAACTTGGTTAGAGTTTAGGCATTAGGAAAGTGACAAGTGTCACTGACTAAG
>JAOSBK010000009.1:8822654-8848996 GCA_027568895.1 Erythroxylum shatona | reverse complement strand
AAGAGAAGAGAGAGAGAGTCGTAGAGAAGAGAGAAAGGAGAGAAGAAAAAGAAGAAGAAGAAAGAAACTAGGGTTTCTTCATTTTTGGGTTTTCAAAAGGGATTTTCAAGATGCTCAAGAATGGAAAAATGAAGAGGAAGATTAGAGCCTTCTTTTAATCCAAGAAACTCTTCATTTGGTGAAGATTCAAGATAAGAGTGTGTTTGATTTGTTGGATTTTTAGAAAGATTTTGGTTCATATAGCTTAAGAAGTGTATGAGTTTTAAGATTCTAGGATCAATTTTAGTGAATATATCTTATGGGTTTCTCAATTGAAATGCCTATTGATTTTGAGATTTTTGTCAATGTTGAATAAATCAAGAGAGGCAAAAGGAGCAAGAGTAGAGACTTTTTGAGTAAGGTTTTCCAGCAAGAAAATTAAGGTGGGTTTCATGTTTATAATTGAATAATGATCTATTAAAGTTTCTCCCAAATCAAGAGAATAAAATGATTTCAAGTACTTCATAATTGTGCGTATATTGTTTTTAAATGATTTAAAGAATTTGCTTATATGTGTGTATATGCTTCATGGATTGTATTTGAATTGTTGTGAATATGCAAAAATGCATTGTGATATATGAACATGTTATGCCATGAAATTGTGTGATGGCATTTTGATTTGAATGGAAAGAAGAAAAAGAACATGAAAAGTACGAAAGCATTTCATTTTGATAAAATGATTTTGAACATTGCTTATGTGCTTTGTTTGGGCGAGAGAGGAACTGTTTCGTAGTCACGTGCACATTGAATTAAAGCCTTCTCTAGGTTGCCCGCTTGCAGCCCACGAGATCTAAAAAGTGGACTCGTTTCGTTCACGGAGTAAACTTCGGTTTCTCTGTTTTGTTCCACGGAACCCTCAAGCCAATTGTGTGTGCATTTGCATTTTGATGTGTTAAGATATGATGAAGTTGAGTATTATGCTTTGTAGCAAAATTCCATCAAATGTGTTTAATATGATGATGCATTGAATCATGATTTATGATGTTTATGGACTGCTTGATAAGTTGTGAATTTGGAAAATATGTGTTACATCGATTTTATAATGTGAATTTTTACAATTGAAATAAATATTTCAATGGTTTTTGCTTGTTTTTCGGTTATAAGCATGTTACCCACGAGCTTTAAGCTCACCCCCCTTTCATTCCCATTTCCAAGTGATGAGAAAGAGATCGGGTGAAAGAAAGTCAAGGCATCGTTTGATGATGCATATGTTGTATCTTCAGTTAGATTGATGTAAAAATAAGACGTTAGAGATATGTTGAGAATTATGGGATTTTGGATCCTTTGTTGTATTTCGGATTTTTGATATTGATGATATAATATGGCTTGGAATGCCATTAAAGTTTTGTAAATATTTTATCTTATGAAGTTAATGAAATGTGAATTATGCATGGATGATATTAAGTGAAGCTAGGTATGTTTGAAATTGTCAACTTGAGATGATGAATTTTGAGCATGAACTATGATTATATATATAAGTGAGATATTATGGAAAAGAAAGATAGGATGTTTGGTGAATGATGAGATGTTATTGAATATAAGGAGTCAAATGAATTGAGGTTGAGAGTTGGATGAATTCCAATTGGAAGTTGAATTGTTATGAATGATATTGCAATAGAGGAGGTGAATTTGGGATAATTCTCAAATTTTCATGAGGGTAAATATATGTTCTATTTTCCATGAGAAAATTGGACTGATTTAGATGTAATTAGACAAAGTGGTCTTCATGAAAGTTGTAGCTTGTCTTTCGATCTTTCCAATGGTATAAAGTATGTGATTTTTCGATATCGGAGTTGAAAGTTGTGATCATTACAAGTTAGGATGTCGTAGAGGAAGCCTTTCCCGAACCATTAGAGTTTATGAAGTGATATCGAACTAGAAAGAGTTGAATTTGGGAAGATTATGTGGAAAGGGGATGTTAGGATGAGTTTAGGATCCTTTTGAGGGGCCTTATAAGGTGAAAAATTCATGTCACCCGAAGGTTACACGGCCTGCCCGTGTAAAATCACACAGGCCGTGTGTTTCTGGTGCAGGAGCACATTCCACCCGAAGGTTACACGGCCAGTCCTTGTAAAATCACACAGACTGTATCCAAAATGATAGAATCTGATTTTGGTGTCTTTACAAAAGTTGTAGATCTATGAGTCTATTTTCTAATAGTTCAATAACGAAGTCAATCCTATACCCGTAGTGAGAGTTATGACATTTGCGCCAAAGGATGTACAATTAGAGTAAGGACATGAACATGTTGGATTCGTTTGGCCATAACTTCTCCGTCCGACCTCCGATTGAGGTGATTCTTAAGGCGATTGATTCCTAAGACATGTATCTATCTCCCCATGAAAATTGGGATCTTTTGGAGTTGATTTGACAAAGTTTGATGAAAAGAAAATGAGGGATCGGTTGGGAGAGCATTATTGGGCCGTGAATATACGTTGGATTTTTAAGCATATCTTGAGCTATAAAGCTCCGATTGAGATGATTCTTTCTTCAAAGTAAACTAGAGAATTAAAGCTACAATTTCTTTAAAGAAGTCAAATTGAAATCTTGGTTTGAATATTTCCAAATTCTAGGAGAAATGAGTTTGAGTATGGTGATTAATTTATGTGGGCACACCATAGAACAAATTGTGAGGAAAATTATTGGGAAGTTATGAGAAAAAAAATCAATGATGGTTAAGGAGACTTCATTGGAGTACGTTCACGTCATATGGTTCCGTTTAAGAGTTGGGTTCTAGAAACGGCGCCCAACACAGATAAAGGTGTTGTGACTTGATTTGCTAGTATAAAGCGCTTCCACGTAGAGCTTTGCTCCGTGATTTCTGATTCTGCACGTAGAGCCATACTCCGTGATTCTATTCTGACTGAGCCCTATGTGCCAGTATTTGTATAAGTATGTGATAGGCACTCGATTACAACAAAGTAACAAATGAAAGGTGAGTCTCATATGCATTGCATAGGTATAATATGAATGATTAAGTATATTGAACGTGAAATAATGTGAAATGTGAAATTAAGTGAGATGTGTGAATTATGTGTTGTGTGACTGGATAAGCCATCGATGATGGTCACTCAATGAATTCGCAAAACTCACCCAAAATTTGCAATTATTTTTCAGGATCAGAAGAATATCTCGTTAGGCCAACGGGAGTATACCTGATTTCATGTGAGTGAAAGAAGAGGTCAGGATTAGTTGGCGTCTGCATCAAGGTTTTTTTTTTCTCTTATTGTAAAAATATTGCATTCCGAAATTTTGTTCAATGTGTATACAAAGGCTTTTATGGTGGAATGTAAAGACCTTATGAGTAAAGTGTTGTGTCTTTGTGAAAGGGGCCCCGCTATAGAAAATTCTATTGATTGTATTGTGTTTGTGTGTTAAAAAAAAATTATACCGATTTCTGAATGATTGAGAGTTTTAGCACGCCACCCTCGCGAGGCACGGACTTGGATATCACCATCGATGTCGGATTCGGGTCATGCGGGAGTGGGGTGCTACAGCTTAAATCCTTATAAGATCAATCATGTCCTTTACTTAACAAATTCAATTTCATAAAACAATATCTTTGCATAAAACATTAAGATATTCAAACTAAAATTGACCTATGCATAAAACAATATCTTTATTGGCTATAACTATAGGCGTTATGATACTCTAACTTTAAAACTACACATAACTAAAAGTAATTGTAAAGTTAATTTAGAATAGACAAAAAAACTTTTTGATAACATCCATAAAATCTTTGTTCATCTAAAAAAGAGTCAAAATCATTATTAACTACATACTTTCCTATGTTAATACCATTAAGTGAAATAATCATATATGAGCTTTCATATGGTAAGTTTGTTGAATGTTTAGAAGTCATAAGCATGAAAAATATGAAAGAAACTTGTAAGTATGCCTTTGGGTTAAAAACTCTTAACGTGTATGATTAAGAATGAGAAATTTATATGTGATATGCATGGCATGATATAATCTAAGAGTGTGGTTGTTTCCAATGACAATAGGTATGATTATTGCATCAAAATAAGACATTCAAGAAGGATATAGGTGGCCTTAAAAAGTTTTTTTTTCTAGATTCAATATAGGTAGTGAAAAATTGAATAAAATACTTGGAGCTCTAAAGAGTTCTAATGATAAATTGGTTTCAGTTATAAAGTGCACCATTTAAAAACAAGACTATCTTTGTGAGGGGAAAGCACTTATATGATGAGCCTATGGCTAAATATGTATAAACATCACATGCTCATCCAATATTCTATTTCATATTAAAAAGAGAAATTTCATGCATTCATCTATTTTCATATTCTAGATATAAACATCAAGTCTTTAAAAGCAAAAATAACTATAATTCACATATAAAGACCTAAAAAGGCATGCAAAAGTCATAATATGGACCTTATCTATAAGAACAGATTATTAAATATGCTCACATTTATTATAAACCTAAATTCAATTATAATGGTATAACACAAGCTCATAATCATTATAGCCTACCATCAAAGTATTTGACTTATGTTCAAAATTCTCATTGGTCCCAATTTTATGAAAGGAAGAAATGATATGACAATTCATACAATATGCCTTCTCATCATAGAATGAGAGCTCCTAATTCTCCATATATCTAGAAGAGAATTTCATACCACACATATCATTTATCAATACCTAAAAATACATATAATCATATTCTTTTAAATCTTTCTCATATGGCACTAACAATTTCAATTTTTATCATATAAGGTATCATTTTTTTTGGTGATTTAGGTCATATAAAAATAAATTATTTTTTACAAAAATTCTTTTTAATAAATGGTTCAAAGACTAACCTCTAAACACTAAAGTTTGTTTGGGTACTTAGAACATATTAACTTTTTTTTGTAAGTTAATATTAAGTAGCTTAAAATAAATTATAAGAATTGATACAATCTCTATTAATATCAAATAAGGAACAACAATGGTATCTTTAACAATTATTTCAAAAGAAAATTTATTAGAGGCCCTTATATGAGTTAAATTAGGATATTAGTAACAATTGATCTAATTGAAGAAGAAAAAGAAGTAACCTTTGGTAGTATATAAAAGGGTGTAAATACTTTCCTTCACATTGATGACAATTGAGAATATCAACTTAGTCATGCATAATTAAAGGGAGAGTAAGAATGGATTGATGCATGTACATAAGAGGAGAAAGGTATACTGATCTTCGAATTGTTACATGAACCATTTGAAAATTAAATCATTTTCAGCAAGCACTTTGCATATATACTTTACCTATATAATAGGCGTTTCGATAAGGGAGAGAGGGAAATGTTCTTTTATTTTTTTTCCTATTCATACTTATAACTTTATATACCATATATCCTATTTAATTTTGATGAAAATGGGAAAGAATGATAATACTAAAATGCAATCATTCATAAAGCATGAATTAAAAGGGGAATATTCATTAAATACTGATTTGACATAGAATGGGTTTATATAATATCATTTAGGGCTAATTACCAAAAAAAGTCCAAACTTTCATCAATTTTTCAATTACAGCCTGAACTTAAGTAGCAATAAAATGCTCAAACTGTCAATTTTGTTCAATTCTAACCCAAACTTTAAAAGGTAGCAATAAAATACTCAAATTTTCAATTTTTTTCAATTCTAACCCGACGTTAGTGTTTTTGTTAAGTTTGTTGACATAGCTTGCACTTGTTTCAAAAACTGTAACTATTAACACACATAAGCCAAAATTAACACAAAAAATAAATATTAATGAAATGACATCGTTTAATCACATAATTAAAACGATATCATTGTTTAAAAATGACCTAAATCAGATTACGTAGCCCTGATGACCTTATGCTTTGATTTCAATTTTTTCTTTCATTTCAGTTTGTTCTCTCAATGTTCTCACCCTTCGATTTTCAGATTTTGCAACCCCAATGCCCTCACACTAAGAGCATTAGGAGAATAAACTAAAAATGAAGAGCTTACTAGTGTAGTGTGCAGTAATGCGAGAGTAGTTTAGGGCATCAGAAGAGCAAATAGAAAATAAAGGTCTGAGGCCATCGGGAGAATAACAAATAATGTTGGGCTAGAATTTAAAAAAATTGAAAGTTTGAACATTTTATTTCTACCTTTTGATGTTCGGGCTGGAATTGAAAAAATTGAAAATTTCAACATTTTATTGTTACTTTTTAAAATTTGGGCTATAATTGAAAAATTGATGAAACTTTGAGATGTTTTTGGTAATTAACTCTATCATTTATTTTTATACTATACATTGATTTGACATAAGGATAATTTATTTAATATCATTTATTTTCTCAAATATCTCCAAATATCTTTTATTATAAAAAAGAGAAGATCACTAGACCAATTGAGGCTTTAACTCATGATTTTGATGATAAGAAAATATGTTACTAATAATATTTTCATCTTTGATAATACTGGTAAGTTAGTTTATCCATTTTAATACATTAGGTTCAGTATGATTACGAGACATAACATATATATCATTTCATAATCATTATATACATTCCAAATTATAAATCATGTTAGAGACTTCTTACAAAACTTTCATCGAACACTTGGTACGTTATTGAAATTCATTCCTATTTTGTTTCAAATCTACTGTCTTTTTCTATTATTTAGCAAAACCACACAACAATAAACAATGCCTCATTAATAACCCAAATAAACCTTTATGACTTAATCCACAATAACATCAACATATCTAACACACAACTGTTCACATACAAAAATTGAAGACAAAAAAATTAACCTAAGAGTAGTAAGTGGACAACTAACTGTGAGATGAAAAACCTAATACAATGAAAGCAGTTTGTGGAAGAATGAAAGAAGATAAGCACATGGAAGAAGATGGGTAGAGGAGTATACGAAGAAGAAGAAAAAATTGAAGAAGAAGATAGGGGGACTTGGGATTATAATTTTACTAAGAATAAAATGATGTCATTTTACTAAAAAAAATTAAACAAAACTACTGACGTCGTTTGATTTTACCAATGGAACGACAATTTTGTTGGTAATTTACTGACGGAACTAAACTCTGTCGGTAAACTCCATCATTTATTTCTGTCGCCTATTTTTACAATGACCTTTAATATTTCATCGGCAAATTTTCGCAGTATCATTTTTTCCTACAAGTTTATCGATGTAATTAAATTTCCATCATTAATTTACCACATAATTATTTCTGTTGATAATTTGTTATTTTCTTGTAGTGGTCAGTTTTGATTCAATCTTTATTTATTACCTTTTGGACATTCCTAATATTAATCAAAAGCAAAGAGGTAACTAACAAAAGATAGTTATCTTGTTTCATTTTGTGAGTTTTGTGATCAAGATAGAAGAACAAGTTAATGAGTTTTTCCATGAGGCCGATGCACTAAGTTGACGATGGGTTTTTTCCTTAAGGCTATGTTTGGTTGGGATTTATTAATAGAATGGAATAAAATGTAATATTATTTTATCATTTGGGAGGTGGGTTTATAATGAAATAAAATGGAATGAGATAGAAAATGAGGATTGTATATTACATCTCATTTAATCATAAACAGTAAGAATGAGAAACTTCCGATTCGACAGGTTTAGGATAGAATGTAAAATGATAAACAACTTTTCACTATATTACATTATAAACCCTTCTTCCAAACAATATTTCATTATATTACATTACAAACCCTTTCATCCCTCCCAAAAAATAATTTTCTAATATTACATCCATTTACATTTCATTCCATTATAAACCATTTCATTTTATTAAAAACCTTACGTCCGACCAAGTATAACCTAAAAATCAAATGAATTTGTCTATACCCAAACGGAACGATGGTAGTTTACCGACAGAACTAAACTCCATCGGTAAACTCCGTCACTTATTTCTTCTGCCAAACATTGTCACCTATTTCTACAATGACTTTTACCATTCCGTCAGCAAATTTTCACAAATAAATTTCCTCCACCTTTACCGTTCTTTTTCCGTTGCAAAATACCATTTTCTCGACAAGCTTACGTATGGAATTAAATTTTTGTTGCTAATTTACTACATAATTATTTCTATCGGTAATTTGTTATTTTCTTGTAGTGGTCAGTTTTGTCTCAATCCATGATTATTTATTACCTCTTGGACATTTCTAAAATTAAGGAAAAGCAAAGAGGTAACTAACAAAAGATAGTTATCTTGTTTCATTTTGAGTTTTACGATCAAGATAGAAGAAACAAGTTGATGAGTTTTTCCACGACGGCAAAGTCACTAAGTTGATGTGGTTTTTTTTCCCTTAAAGCTATGTTTGGATTAAGGTTTATCACTAAAATGAAATGAAATGTACTATTATTTTATCGTTTAAAAAAAGGGTTTATAATGGAATGGAATGAGATAGAAAAGAAAGGTTTTATATTACATCTCATTCCATTCTAAACAGTAAAAATGATAAATTTCATATCTGGGAAGTTTAGGAATTAATGTAAAATGATAAATAATATTTCACTATACTATATTATAAATTCTTCTTTCAAACAACATTTTACTATATTATATTATAAACCCTTCTATTTTATCAAACAACAATTTTCTAATATTACATTGATTGAAATTCTATTTCATTATAAATCACTTCATTCTATTCTATTCTATTAAAAATCTTTCATCCAATTAAAAATAGCTTAAAAATCAAAAGAATTTGTCTAACCTCAATTAATAGAAACGTATATTAAGAAACTGCTTGATATAAAAATAAGAGTTTTTACACTGGGAAGTCATATTAATAGTCTGGCAAGATTAGAAAAAATACAAAATAAAACCAGCGTGTGTGTCAAAACATGTGAAATGATTAGGTCTCCATCTTCGTCTTGTATCTATCTATTGGCATCCCTTAAACGCCACGCCTTCGTCCACCCTATGACTGATGTAGAGCTGGCCACGACAACACTTCTTGGATTGGATGTAATGTCTGTCCCGTTTCTCCTTCTCCAAAAGTAGCTTATTAGATCTTTTTCTTAATATAGCTAAAATGTAAAATTCTAATTGTTGTAATAAAAATCAATTGGAGTCTTCCAAGAGAAGGTAACAAGAAGGCCAGAAAAAGCAATAACACATCCAAGTGAAGCGAAGCGACTACTTGTTGCCTGCTTGTTCCTTTCAATTGTTTTGCTATTTTATAATTTACTTATTGGTGCTGTTTCTTCTAATTCTGTGGATACCTCAGACCTCACATGTACTAGACACCAAGTGACTGTGTCACCGTCTTGAATCAATGTGGTGTGGAGGTCGTTAAAGATTCCACGAAATTCAATTTTCCGTTTCTTGTTGTATTTGAAAAGCAACACAAGTAGTACAACTCCAAATAAAACAAGCAGAGCCTTCAAAGCCTCCTATTGGAAACCAGGACACGCTAGTGCCTCTACTCCAACCCCTTCTGTTCCTCCTTTTCTTGTTCCTTAAAGACTTTGCTCTCCCTCTATATATATTTTGACAACGACAGTGACTGACGTTTTTCAGTTCTTTTGTTCAAACCAATTAAATACAACTCCCAGAAGCTACACATTTACATTGGTATAAAGGGTATCCCTCAATTCGAGATTTGTTTGTTTTTAATTATTCAATTGGTAAGAGTTCTCTCCAAACTGGGTTTGTTCGATTTTCGAGAAAATCGGGGAAAAACGAAATCTTGGTATGTCCGTTCATTGAATATGCATGGTTGTCCGGTTCATTTATGTTTGTGTTTGTGAATTTGGCTGAGTCTATTCCTCTGAGTAGGTCAGGCTGATATTGATTTGTTTATATAGAGGGAAGTTGCGTTAGCTTCGTTAGACTAATACGTACCTTGACTTCAACACTTCTTTTTTTAAAAAAAAAAATTCTTCTTTGCCTGTTCTCCAGAAACTTTTAGGAAAATTTGTGGTTACTGGGCCATAGTCTTTGATTATTGTCTTCGAAGAACGATTTCTGTTACGATTCATTTTTAATCTTCAAATGTCTGGTTCAAGCAAGTTCTGTCTGATTTCAGGTTTGTCATTCATTCTGTCATAAAGCTTTTCATTGTGTGTATTGCTGATTTCCAGGTTCCTGTTAATTGGATGGCGGCAATATTGGCTTCACAAAGCTGTTATTGCCGCAACAATTATTCAATGGGTCAAGGGACAGTGTTGGAAAATCTCAGTTTCTCGAGTTCAATTCCCAACTCATTTGCAAAATTTGAGAAGCAATTATGCACCACGGATTGGACCAAAAAGTTGAAATTTCAAGTGGAGATGCAACAGATTGAGTCTTCGGCGTCAAGACCAGGGACCAACAGAAGGACAGTCAAAATGGTACCCGCCAACGAGGTAACAAAGAAAGCGACCCTTAATGGAAAGAAAGTAGAACTAGTAAATGGTTCAAATCGGGTTATTAATGGAGCAAGTATAGTTCAAAAGGATCCTGCTGCTGCAATTGTTAAGAGACCAAGATATAGAGACACAGGCAAGCTCCCACCATTGGAAGATTTAAAGGTTCTCCCCACTGATGAAGGTTTTAGCTGGGCAAATGACAATTACAATGACATACAAAGGAGTATTGATGTTTGGTCTTTCGTTCTTTCATTGCGTATTCGTGTGTTATTTGATAATGCAAAATGGGCATATGTAGGAGGCTTTACAGAAGAAAAGCAGGTAAATCTTGCAGTTTATTAAACTTTCTGGGTGATGTGGCTGTCATACAAACCAAAATCATGCCTACAGTTTCCATTTATTTACGTCTCTAAGTTATATTAATTTGACAATAATGTCTGTAGTTTGCTTTTTTCTCCACTAAAACGTTGTGCAGAAAATTCGAAGGCAAAAGACTGCTTCATGGCTGAGGGAGCGTGTCTTACAGCTTGGTCCAACCTTTATCAAACTTGGACAATTATCTTCTACTAGGTCAGATCTATTTCCAAGAGAGTTTGTTGATGAACTTGCCAAGTTGCAGGTACCTCTTGATTCCAGTTTGTATTGGTTTTGAATAAGATATTCTTTCACTTCTGTGCGATTATTGCTACAGTGGCATCATTTATTTCTATGTAAGCAAGTGATACCATTGTTGACCTATCTCTGTTCCATTTTCCAGGATAGGGTTCCAGCATTTTCACCACAAAAAGCAAGAAGCTTCATTGAGAAAGAGATGGGAGTTGCCATCCATATTCTGTTCAAGGTGTTTGAAGATCAACCCATCGCTGCAGCTAGTCTTGGTCAGGTGCTAGATTAATGTTAATGTCAAAACTGGAACTCATATTATGTTAGCTGGTGCTCTTTATTCAGATTGTAGTTGGGCATATTATTAGGGTTCTCTACCTTTTAATTGGTTTCAAACAGACAATTGTATTATGATAAAAATAAGCATTGAGACTCCATGTAAATAATTGGTATGACAGTATGAAGCAAAAATTGAACATTCTTCCTGTCCGACTAAATAAGACAATATATACAATTTATGAGCATTCACTCGTGAAAAGATCTTCTATCATTCTAACCTGCTCCAGTAAACTTATGAAACTTCCTTTAAGACTTAAGAAAAAATGTCTCTTTTATGATGTCATTTTGGAAATGTTTATGTAATGGTTGTAGTTGACCATGGTATTTATCTTCTTATAGATGTCATTATGCCATTGCTTTAGTGTTCATATATGCCTATCACACTGATTTATTTTTATTTCAATTGTTCCTTTGTAGATTGTAGATAGAACATACATATACTGTGTGTTATCTTGTTGACACCAATTCCTAGGTGGTAAAGTGATTAATTTGTAGAGATTATATCATGGAATTTTTGATATAGAAACTGAAACTATAGCCGCTGTTGGGAAAAAGAGTCAAGTGCACTGCCAAAAAAGTGCATTTCTACCTTTAACTTTATGAGTTCAACTGTGATGCCCATATAACTAGTGAATTGAGATTGCTTAAGTGCTTCACATTCTTTGTTGGTGAAGCTGACTGCAAATTTTCTCTTGTTTCTAGGTGCATCGGGCTATCCTGCATAATGGAGAGAAAGTAGTTGTGAAAGTTCAAAGGCCTGGTCTTAAGAAGCTTTTTGACATTGATTTGAGTTAGTGACTTCAATTTGTTACCTTTATGATCATACTATGATTTCACTTCCTTGTTTATATTTCAAATGCCTACTTTGGTTCATGAAACTCTATGATGCAAAAAAGTTTAAAGCCTATCAAAAACTAAAAAAGAAAAAGTTAGTCAACCATAAGCTTTAATTTGATGGAATGAAGGATAAGTTGACAGCAAGGACAATATGAGCTGAAATTTAGATTATGTTATGATTTCTTATTAGATAGGAAGTAGTAGTTTTAGATATGTTATTCTAGTTGTTCAAGACGTACACTCAAAAAAAAATTTAGAATAGGATTTAAATTTGTAGGGACGCTTTCTTACTTGAATAAGAGTTCTAAGAATTTCTCTGTAAATATGTGGGTACTCACCTTTTAATGACAACATATCCTGAAATTTTTTCTACAAATTTGAGTTTTTAATTAGAAGATGTGACGCTCTCTTCAAGGGGTGATTTTTAGACCTTACGAGTGATTCCTAGTTTCCTACTCTTCATTTTTTATGCTTCTCACTAAATTTCAGCAATTCTAACCTAAACTTTTAGCAATCAAAACCATAAATTCTAACTATATTAAACTTAAATTTCAACCATATTAAACCCTAAAATCCTACCCTAAATTTTTCAGCAATTAAACCTTAGAAAAACGTCAGTTATACCAAATCTAAAATTTCAATGTTTTAAGCTAAAATTCAAAATGAAAACTTTATACTATAGGTGCCTAATATCAATCGTATTTCCTAATTTTGTGAGTCTTAACTACTAGTTAATATTTCTTCTATTTGTTCTATATCAATTTGGTATCAGAGCTTTGGTTTACAATGTAACATGTCGTGGAAAGGCATACAGAAGAATACTTGGTAATTAAAAGCGAGGTGAAATAGTTTTGAGAATTATGAAAAAAATTGGACATTGAAGATCTTTGATCACAAGGTGCTTCAAAAACCAACTTACATGTAAAAATTCCTACAAAAAAGTATGTTCGACAATTTTTGGAGAGACTAGACAACTTTGGCATACATTCCCTAAAGGTCAAAACTAGTACAAGAAAAAAGTATGCAAACCAATAGCCTGTATTTGATGCTAAACATAGAGAAGATGGTAATAGGCAAGATGAAGGGACTGATATTGATTATTATGTAGTGAAAGGGAAAATTGTCGCTAAACAACTAGATTCTGATATTGATTTCTCAAACTCAGAGAAAAGTGTATAATATGGGTGGTGAAATTATTGACGCCTCTCCTTCAGCTGATCAATTAGAATTTTCAAGCCTAGATGTAGAAGGTGCTCAATTACTTAATGGCATGGAGAGTTTGCACTGGAAGATGATCATGGCATGGAGAGTTTGCAGTGGGAGATGATCAAAGTGTTAAAGACGAAGAAAAATAGAACCAAGTGGATTCTTTGGCAAACTCTAAAGCTAGAACAACTAAACAAGATCAAACTCTTAAACATCAAGATGGAATGCTTGAACAAGAGGTTGAAACCCTTGAACAACAAATCAAAAACACAAGAATTACATGTTGAAACAATAGGGCAGTAGGCCAAAGGAATAGGACAGCAAGATAAAATAATAGAACAAGTAGATTAAAAGATTAACCAGCTACTACTTCGAGTTCAAGAGCTTGTGGGCTCAAAATTTGATGATGTCCTTGCTACTGTTAATGAAGATTATGTTGCAATAGGTGATTGAGAAGTAAGTTTGAATGAAGATGCAAAAATAACAACAACATAGGAATAAAGGAGAAGTTATGAGTGCACTTGCAAAGTCAAAATTCAATATGACAAGAAGTTAATGCATTTGACTACAAGAAGGAACAATATGTGTGTTCTCGATTCCTATATAGTAGAGAATTCATGTGGTTTTCTAATGAAACCATCTGCAAATATAATGGTCAAGACTTATGATGTTGTCCACACTACTAAACTATTCTTCAAAGAGGTTGTACGGTTCCATGGATTACCTTTAACCATCGTCTCTAATTGTGATGTGAAGTTTATGGGTTATTTTTGGAGAATTCTATGAAAAATATTGAACACTAAGCTTTAATTTTCAAGTTCTTTTCATTCCCAAACCGATGGACAAACAAAGTTTGTGAATAGAAGCTTGGGAAACTTATTAAAATGTTTGGTTGGAGATGATATGAATAATTAAGGCCTACATCTTCTTATGACAGAATTTGCATACAACAATTCAACAAATAGCTCAACTAGTAAGAGTCCTTTTGAGATAGCTTTTGGAATTCAACCAAGAAAGTCTCTTGATCCAGCTTTTTTACCATAAACAGCACGAGTTAGTGTTGAAGATGAAGGTTTTGCACAACATATGAAGAATATCTTTGATGAGATATGACGAAAGATAACAACCAGGAACTTGATTTATAAAGAATATGTTGATCAACATTGTATATTGGTGGAATTTAATGAAGGGCATGTGGTGATGGTATTCATCCAAAGCATTTTTCAAAAAGAAAATATAAGAAAATTCATTCACACAGTACTAGACCTTATAAGATTCTCAAGAAGATAAGTATTAATGCTTATGTTTTGGAATTACCAAGTGACATGGGAATTAATCCTATCTTTAACATTGCAAACTTAACTATTTATCATGGACATGATTTTACACAATCTCAGTACTAGTAAGAATTTCAATTTTTCGTCATCTTCAAGAGAAGCTAGAGAATATTCTTTATGAACAAATTGTAGCTATAAGATCTTAAGGATATTGACGATTGCTTATTAAGTACAATGGAAGATTAATTTCTGACAGTGCTTGAATTTTAGAATCTGAATTTCAGAAGTTAAATCTAGACCTATATGATCAATATTTGTCATATTCTACATCAAGGATGACTTTAGACAAGCCAAAAAATTGATGCAAAAGAATTTAAAATCTATAAAAGAACTTTGGGGAAAAATTAGTGAAGCACAAGCCTTAATTTGGTAAAGATTAAGGATAAAAATTAAGTTGACAATAAAGACAATAAGAGTAAAAATTTAGATTATGTTAGGATTTTTTATTAGATTGGAAGTAGTAGTTTTGAATATATTATCCTAGTTGTTTAGAACTTACACTTATAGAATTTTTTTAGAATATGACTTAAATTTGCTAGGGACCATTTCTTACTTAAATTTTTTAAGAACTTTACAAATATGTGTGTATTCAGCCCTTCAATAATAACATTTCCTGAATTTTTTATAAATTTGAGTTTTCAATTAAAAGATGTGATGCTTTTTTTAATAGTGATTCTTAAAGTCCTTCTGTTGTTTTTGTTCCTCACTAGATTCTATCTATTCTAACCTAAAGCTCTGGCAACCAAAAAACCCTAAATTCTTTCAAACCTAAATTCTAATCATAATAATCCTTGAAATCCTATCATAAAATTTCTAGCAATCAAACCCTAGTAAAACTTAAGTATATCAAATCTGAAATTTCAGCATTCCAAGCTGAAATCCAAACCTAAAACTTTATATTCTAACAGCCAAATATCAGTCATATTTCTTAATTTTGTGAGTTTTAGTTGCTAATTAATAATTATTCTATTTGTCATACATCACTCTGTTATTATACCATGAGGTTGTTCTTGCAAAAGAATTTCTGTTTTAATGTAATTTGCTGGATAGGGAAACTGCCTGGTCCCACAGTTGTTGCGTGACCCTAAGTTCCCGTAAATCCCATTATGAGAATTAGACCCCACCGATGACCCACTACGGTTCGGGTTGAAGGATCTCTACTCCATTCCACCCGTGAATGATAAAGTGAGACAGAAAACTAAGAGATTGTGATTTACTGGTTTGACAAAAGAAAATGAAAAATAAAAAAGATGACTGATGTGCACATAATACGGAGAAAGTTTTATTTTCAAGATATACTTTGCAAACCATAAACCAGTGAAGCATCAAGACATGAACTGAAAAATGATTAGCTGTTTAAGGAAAAATCATATAAATGAGCTTGAACATCAGTGACTTTGTGACCTTTGAGCTAATTTTTGTATATCATGTCCATTAAATATGTTCCAAGGATCATGGAACTGACTCGTCTAAATTTAAAGTTTCGATCTTCTTTCTGACTGTAAATTCCTTTTATCAGGAAATTTGAAGCTGGTGGCAGAATATTTTCAGAAAAGTGAAACTCTTGGTGGTCCCACTAGGGACTGGATTGGTATATACGAAGAATGTTCAAGGTAAGGAGATTACACTTGTCATATAAACAGCTAGTAGTATTATAAAGCGAAAAACTAGTATCAATATTAACTGATTGATGAAGATCCTCCAGGGCTGAAACCTCATGTTCTTGATACTGATCTTTATTTTTGCCTTTTTATTTCTACTTGCTATTCTGACACAGTGATTTTCAACTTGACAGATAATGATAGATATTGATGGAACAAGATTTTAGCTACATATTGAATATCATAGTGGAGCTACATATGATGCTAATTGATATTGTCTCCATTAATTTTAGAACCTATATTGATTTCAGGATATTGTACCAAGAGATTGATTACATTAACGAGGGAAGAAATGCAGACAGATTCCGCCGAGATTTTAGGAATATAAAATGGGTCCGAGTTCCTGTATGTTTCTTGCTACAAGCTTCTTAATGTATCTTTCCTGCTTGATCTCATTGGCTACATCTATCGATATATGTTAATTCTAGAATGTTCATTTAATACAATTTACTGATTCTTATCTTGTAATCTGGCTTTTCCTCATTGCAGAATGTGTTTTGGGATTATACCGCAACAAAAGTATTGACCTTGGAGTATGTACCAGGTTTCAAGCTAAACTTAAGTACCTTCGAAATCCAAGAAACAAGGAATTTAAATTTTGAGTTTGCTCTCACAAGATGGTGTTGAGATGACATTTTCTTCTCTTGTATGCAGGTGTCAAAATAAATATGCTGGAAAAATTAGACAAACGAGGATTTAGTCGTTCTCGAATTGCCTCACGGGCTATTGAAGCCTACTTGATTCAGGTATGGAGCACTAATACTGCTTTTGTTCATTAATTTAAAAAGTTAATCCATATGTTCTATTCATTGGCTATAATGTCTTGGAATTCCCTGCATTCCTCATTGTTGAGATACCATTCACTACCATTTGACTGCTTATGTTAGATATATTTTGATCATTCATTGGATTTTGTTCATGATTCAGATTTTGCGAACTGGTTTCTTTCATGCGGATCCTCATCCTGGAAATCTTGCCATTGATGTGGATGAAGCACTCATATATTATGACTTCGGTATGATGGGAGAGATTAAATCTTTCACCCGTGAAAGATTACTTGAACTTTTCTATTCAGTTTATGAGAAAGATGCGAAAAAGGTTTGACATTTTCCTTTGTTGTATGCATTCTGTGTAAAATGGTAGGTTAGTCTATTGAGTCAAGAAGCCCGGGTTAAATGCAGATTTTTTAAGAGGTTTGTTTGTGCAATTTTTTAGTATTATATGATATGATGTTGATGCTTGTAGAAAGTAGTGTGTGATTGTATTGTGCTTTTCAGCCTCCAGTATGTCAATAACACTGGGACCCTTTTTGTCTTTCTTTCTTAGTCTTTTTGCTGACCTTGTACTTATAATATAAGGAGGAGTGTTATGGTGCGTGCTTATTTGTTAGTGCTAGGAAACATAGGATGTACTGACTAACAGAAATGACCCCTATGAAAATTTGTCCCTGTCCACTTGAAATCTTATGGATCTCCAACATTTGACACTAGTTAATAATAGGCTCATTCTGTCCATAAGTATGAATACAAACTTCTGTCAAAATTTATTTCTAAATCTTTTTTAGATATAAGACGCAAACAGTCTGTGATTTATTTGATTTCTCAAAATCCCTTAGTGTTTAATATTTGAAAAAAAAGCTTTTATACTTTGTTATAAAGATTCATTCATCCCTTCTGTTAATTTTCTCATTAAAAAACTTGATGGAATTGATACGTGAAACTATTTGAAACATGTTGTGTGTCCGTTCCGCCAAAAAAGTTGACAGAAAAACTAATATAAGGGATATGTGTGTCTTTTTAATAAAGTATGAGGACTTTTTTTTAGAATATTAAATCAGGAGTTTTTATAAATGAGTCAAACAGTAGTAGAGGTCTGTGTCTTTGCCCCAATTTTGTTTCGTTAGTAGAACAAAGTTGAAAATGGTTCAGATGCAATTTTAGCTAACGTGTGCCACTCAACACGTCAAAGTCTCTAAACATTCTACTTAGGAAATTGACAAAGACAACTGAAGTTATGAATACTAGGAATATGGTTTCACTTTGTTTGGATAGCCTGGGAAGCTAATTGAAAGAAACTTTTCCACAATCACCTCTTCTAGAAACTTCATGAATTTGAAGTTTTGCACAACCAATTTTTTCGTGCACACAACACACAACATATTGAACATATACAGATTCTTGTTAATAATACATTATCTTTTATCTTTGCAACAGAATATTTGTTGGAACATTAAATTCAATGTTAATGATCAGATATTGTACTCTTGTTGATTTTTTTGAGTGCCCAGCAAGTTGAAAAAACAATGCAATCAACTTCATCCAGCGTATGAGGTTTTTTTTTTCGCTTGCTTGTTTGTTCTCAACTGATAACTACCTACAAATGCAGGTTATGCAAAGCCTAATAGATCTTGAAGCCCTTCAACCCACAGGAGATTTGTCATCAGTAAGTACATTTGCCATGCAATCGTATTGAGAAAATGATCGTGGTCACTTAGTAAATGCTTTTGATATACACTTGGTACTATGGTCCTTTAAAGTACTTCTCTTTCCCTCTTCTTAGGTGAGGAGATCTGTGCAGTTTTTCCTGGACAATTTGTTGAGCCAATCACCTGATCAACAACAGACTTTGGCTGCAATTGGAGAGGTATGCAGCAAAAATGCCTAAAAGTCTCCATTAGGAGACTATCAATCTGTGTAATTGTGATGATTTCCTATTTATTCCTAAGGTCGACTTTCTTTATGTAATTGATCTTACCATTATATGAAGGCTCCGAGAGTCTTGAGATCGGATCAAGTCCTCAATTGCATTCTCTGATATTGCCTTTTAACAGTCTCCTATCACGTATGTATAATGTTTTCGATGATTGAGACATAGGCTATGCTTAAGATTCTTCATAGTACACTTTTTTGGTGAGGGAATTAGAAAGGAGGAATGAGAGGAAGGAAGGAATGACATTAATCAAGAATATGTTTTCTTTGAATTGATTTATTATGAAAGCTTTCCTTTCCAAATCGGCCTTTTCATAGAGAGGGTAAATTTAAACATTTGGCCTTATTTTTCCTGTCTTTGGATTTGGTAGATTTGAAGAAAGGTAATTTTTAAGCAGAGATCTATACCAAGGAATGAAAAATGAGCACAATTTGGTGAAAAAAAATTCTCCTTTATTTGAGATTGAAATTATAATTCATATGTATATTCTTATCTGAATTAAAGAAATCTGGTGATGCACTCATAAATTTTATGATATTGTGTGCCCAGAGAGCCTATTTTCATGACATCTATCCTTGCAGGATTTATTTGCAATAGCTCAGGATCAGCCATTCCGGTTCCCATCCACGTTCACCTTTGTTTTAAGAGCATTTTCAACACTTGAAGGTATCTTCTTTCTCTCTATCCCTCTCCTTATATCTCTCTTTAGCCTCCCAAGAACAAAAAACAGCAAGTACATGATATTGTTGACTTCAATAAATACTATGTTTTACCTTTCTTCTTTTGCTTAATTTCTATCTTTTCGAATTATGTCGCACACTTACAGGTATTGGGTACACCCTTGACCCTGATTTTTCTTTCGCGAAGGTTGCCGCACCTTACGCACAGGTTGCTTATCATTATTCCTTCCTTGTAACTGCTTCCCCTATGCCCTTTTTAGCGCCTTGGAAGGTTCATTAACATTGTCAACCCTTACAGGAGCTCTTAGATTTAAGACAAAGGCAGCGCTCTGGAACGCAACTGGTGCAGGAAATAAGGAAACAAGCTAATGATGTACTAACTTGTATCCCTCTTATCACAACTTTCTCATATTTGCAGTTTTCTTCCTAGAATTAGTGTCAAATTCTGTAGCTTCTAAGGTGCTTCCTTATGAAATCCAATAGATTACAAAGTATATAAGCCTCCATTGAGAACACTGGCACGTCATTTCAGGCTAGAAATTCCACAATATCCATGCCATACAGAGTTCAGCGCATTGAGGAATTTGTGAAACAACTTGAAGCAGGAGACTTGAAACTTCGAGTTCGTGTGCTTGAGGTATCCTGCCCTTTTCTTTTGTTAAATTTTCTAAAATATGAGTTTAGCCTTGCTTCTAATAAGAACACTCATTTACCAGTCTGAGAGAGCAGCTCGGAAAGCGACAATACTACAGATGGCAACCATGTATTCAGTAATTGGAGGTACCCTATTAAATCTTGGAATGACCTTCACTACTCAAGGCAGCCAATTTTTTGCCAATGGATCTTTTGTTGGGGCAGGTGAGTACTTAGTTCACCACTATTTCGTAAGATCAGAGTTGTTAGGCCATCCACGGTACAGAATCCACCATGTTTTGTGACTGAACTCGTCCGTAATGTGTGTACATGCAGGAGTTTTTCTAACATTGTTTCTAAGGTCAATGCAACGGGTGAAGACGCTTGATAAGTTTGAAAAGATGATATGATTTCAGCCCTGCATCTAATTCTATTACACCTCTATCGAATTTCACACATTCTATTTTATATTTGTCAACTGATACAGCCATTTCTTTTCTTTTTCTTTCTTTATATGAAACTAAAGGAAAAATGTTTAGAAGAGGTAGATGCATTCAGTTGACATATTGATGCCAAGTTGTAAGAAAGCAAGATGAAAATGGAAATTTTATAGCTAAAATATTTATTCTTTAACTTCAGTGAAGCAGTGGGAAGTTACACTTTTACCTAAATTTTTTGATCTAGTATTATCTAATACTTCAAAATGAAGTTTATTTTTCTAATCATCATTTAATTAGCAAGCAATCAATTTTTTGTGTTCTTTTTTTATCCTAGTTATTGATATATGAAGTAGGCAAGCACTAGTAGTCAAAACTTTCGCTTATATTGTTTTTCTATTCCACATAAGGGCTAATTGAATATCAAGTAGGCAAGCACTGAGACAAGTAGTCAAAACTTTTGCTTATATTGTCTTTCTATTCCACAGGAGGGGCTAATTGACTACTTGTTTTGTAATTTTAGATTTTTGATGAAGATTTCAACGTTTCTTTCTTCTTGTATTATATAAACACAAAAACTAAAGGAAAGCTTGAGAATTACACCATCATACCTATTAGGAAGGGAATAAGTGAAGATCCAATTGATAGTGGCTTCCCATTCCATGATAGCTCTTATATGTTTAAAATTACTAAAATTTGTTTCTAAATGATGGGAGAGAATGTGATTTTGTAACAATCCTGAGCAAAGGCGATAGCTCATGGTTATCAATAGAATGAAGTCAGTTGATCTCTAATCTAAACTTTTCTTTTGACCACTAGCCATAAAATGAAGCTAGTTTTGGGAAGGTATTGAAGGAACCATATTTTCCACCACTGAATAGTAGGATTGAGGTCTTCAATAAGGTGAAAAACCGACAAGTTTGTGAATGGCTTTGAAAAATGCAGAGTCCACTTCATTGGATCCTCAAATTAGTTCAGTTGATAAGAAGGGAAATGGTTATGATGCTGGAGAAATGCCTAGACATTGGAACTAGTGACTCCCATTAATTATTGTGAATGATGACTTCAACTTTTATTTCAAATTTTAATCCTTTGGTTATGGCTTTTATGGCAATATCCTTATATAGAGGGTTAAGTAAGTATCAATCGTCATGCTAGAATAAAGCTGTTTTTCATTACAAATAGTGAACTTCATGACATTACTCATTGTTAATCTGTGGATAAGGATTTGTCTAAATGTTTATGAAGTTTTCATCTTAGGTTTAACAACCTGAAAGATCTTTTCTTTGAGAAAATTACTGTGAACCTATTTAATTCATAGAGCTTGATCATCATTGAACAGTCTTCAAATGTGTTTGTAAAGCAACATCCTATTCATAATCCTAATGGACTTGATGTTTACCATACCCTTTGACTGTTACGACATCTGACCATCTGTCCTATCTCATATTGATTAGGCTATACTTGTGTGTAGCTAGCCATGTTAGCTTCATAGGAGAGCCTTTTTTAACCAGACCTTGTTCCATTTTACTTTCTGTCTTGGTTGGATTGTTCTTATCACCAGTCCAAAGATTTTTTTTCCCCTTCTTTTCCATTATCTTCACAATTGACATAGAGATCTCAATATGAGTACTCCAACAAACTAGTAATCCATTGATTATCAAGGTGAGACATTGTAGCCTTACTGCAAAAGATAAGAGCTTAATGCTCCAATTTTCAAATTTTTTATATAAAAGTTATAGCAGTAGTGAGTAATCTTTGTTAGTAAACCTTGTTAAGAGTATAACCCTAAATATTTTGTTATAATGTCTTCTTAGAACCTAGTATAGCTTATCAAGTTAAAGGACGTCATTGGAGCACCTATGGAAAAATAAGCTTGATATTTGTTTAAAGCCTTGTATAATGAAGCAAGACATAGAGGTTATATTGGCTTTATAAAATATTGAATCAAAAGAAGTTACAATCCATGTTTTGACGATGAAAAAGCATAGTTACTACTAATGATTTGTTTTTTAATGTATTTAAAGAAAACAACATAAAATGAAGCCAAGAAATAATTTGTAGAGACCAAATAAAATGAAGTCAAATAAGATACCAAGACCAAGGCAGATCAAGATACAACAAGTCTACAAATTTATTTGTAATCTTTCGTGTATCTCCCACTTAATCATTTTTAATGCTTTAGAGGCTCTTCATACGTAAGCATTCCATGCTTTTGAACTTATGTATAAATATTTTCTTTTATTAAAAGGAATCAAGATTTTGATTTCAGGAAAATCCTTTTGATCTTTAAAACACTCTTTAAAAAAATTTCTAAAATATTTTTTTGACGTTTGGTTATAGAAGTGGAGTTTGATCTTTGAAAGAACTTTAAAAAACTTTAGAAATATATTTTAGACACATTGGTCGATGAATGTTAAGAGTTTTGAAAAACTTTATACTATGAGTTTATATATGATATTATCCGATATATTGATCAAACAATATGGAACATTGATTGACCAAAATGTCAAATTGATCTACCAATATCATTATCGCTAACCATTATAATGACTATAGCTTATATTTCTAGCAATATTTTGGAGCTAATATAGATATAAATACTTGGAATTTTAGTTGTTGGACATCTTCATGACATTGGAGTTTAAGAAGAAAAACAATGACAAGAGGACATGCTTTTATTTTGAAGTTGATGAAAATTAGAAGAGGAATGGGAAAGTTCAACTTCCAAGCCTGGTGGATAGGAAGCTTAAGCTAATTCCATCTTTAACTACTTTTTTTTTTAAATCAATCTTCTAATTTTGTTCTACAATATTGTGTGTCTAACATTAGATGTTGTTTCTCGAGCATGTGATAAAATGCAACTATTAATAAAGAGTAGATCATCGAGGAAAGGCAAAGTGAATATGCAAGTTGACAATGGAGCAAGAATTATTGCAATAATTGTATAACTTATATTTAGCTTTATCTTTTGGCCTAGCACTAACACTAAATAATTATTATTATTATAACTATTTGTACAGATGGAATTATACTTATTATTAGAAACTTTATTTCATTTCTTGTTTAGATTTGTCTTTATAATTTGTATTAAAAGTTAATCTCTTATAAAGATAACGTTTAATATAAAGTTATATTACTTATAAATAGTTTATATGAACTAGATCTTGAAGGGCAAGTTTTTAATGTAAAGAACCAAAAAAAATAAGTAACAAAAATCAATCATATTTATAATATTGCAAGTTTAGACAAATCAGTGAACCTAGAACAACAAAATTACAAATAGAAATATATTTAATTCTTTTGATTATGAATCATATGAAACCTAGGAATATTGTTTGTTAAAAACATGATCAAACTAACCTCTAGTGAAAAGGGAGAACATAACAGTGAATTATTAGAGCTTATATATTTGAATGTATGTGAGCTTAGATCCACTTACATTAAAGTTGGAAAATTATTTTTTAATCATATAAAACTTTCTATTTCCTTTTATGGTTTTCCCTTAAATTTGTTGTTTACCTTTTAAATAGAATTCTATCCAAATCAGTAGATAAGACTTTATACAGATATGGATTAACAGCATATCAAATTTGACATATATAAAGATTTTGAAATTTAATGCTTATATGAAGTGTGCAATATCTAATAAATTTCAAGATAAAGCAAACAAATACAAATCTATGTATAATATCTTAGAAAGAACTTTATCCATATCATCCTCTTTAGCAAAATAGGTCTTAAGACATGCTAAATTCCTAAAAATAAAATTCGTTCTTAAGGAAAATAATAAGAGTGAGGTAGAACTTAGAGAAGTTCAAAAACTACAAATTCATGCTGATGAAATAAAAACTTCAAGTTAATACATATAATACCTAACTAAGAGTTTAAGAGACATAGAGTTTGCCATGCAATAGTAGGATACAACATTTCTCCACTAGATTTGATTTATATATTATAGAAGAGAAAGACAATGTCTCAATTATGAATGAAAGCCAATTACTTTTCGGAAAGCAAAAATCTAATATTGATTTTTTAAATGACATGAAGATATGAGATCTAAATGGAATCTATATACAATAAATAGGAACTAGAGATGGCAACAAGTTGGGATGGGATTAGCTCTCCAAAACTTGATCGGACCTAACTCATTCCCTCCGAGTCAAAGTTTGATCGAGTTTTAGGTGTTTCAAAGCCTATT
Organism: Erythroxylum shatona; assembly: GCA_027568895.1. Taxonomy (NCBI): domain Eukaryota; kingdom Viridiplantae; phylum Streptophyta; class Magnoliopsida; order Malpighiales; family Erythroxylaceae; genus Erythroxylum; species Erythroxylum shatona. Next base: position 8,823,979 of record JAOSBK010000009.1, on the reverse strand, counting down.
TGAAGCTTGAATTTGTTGGAAAGGCAACGGGTATAACACACGCAACGATCAATCAATACATCTTTCCCCACTTGAATGAATCTATTAGGAGTAATAACGAGCAAAAATTGATAGGAAACTAAATAATCACAAGCTGCCCTAATGATGCACAAATCAAAAACCAATCACAAAATGCAATAATTATTTAATATGGCAAACTCCTTCGGTATGAAGGATAAAAAACCAGAGGACTTCTCTTGGTCCAAATAAATGAAATCTACTATCACAAATACTGTCTTACATAGATCAACAACCACAATAATCTAGAAATCAAAGGCTCAATCTCATATAGCCACAAATCAAAGTAGAGAACTACACTAAGGGAGCAATCAAAACAAAGGCTTTTGTTCTAACAAATTTTGGAAAAGTTCCAGCCGTCCAAATTCAATCTTCACCGTACAAAATAAAGAAAAAATGAGTAAGGAACGTGCTTACCAAAATTCAGCCTGATCGGACAAAGAATGATAGACCAAAATTAGAATATGGCAAAGCTCGTCAGTTCTGGAAACACCTTAAGACTAGTCTAATTTTGGAACAAAAAACTCAACCTCCAGACCTCGAAACCAAATCTCCACCGTTCAGAATGGAGAAAAATATGTCCAGTTGCTGGAAATGTAAGACAGGTTGGGTGAAAAATCTCTCCTTTTGTAAAGGTTGAAGGAAGAACAAAATCTCTCTTTTCTCTCTCTCTTGGCAGCTACTGAAAATTTTTGGTTTTAATGACAATACAAAAATTAACCCTAATAGGTTAAAAAATGGGCTTTAACAAATTTATGAGTTTTACCACATAGGAGGGAACCCAAACCTAACAATTCTCCCCCTTCCCGACTATGTGGAGGAGGTTGCCAAACCGATACTTAATCGGCAAACTTCAAACTTCATTCTTGGTAGAGCTTTTGTGCACATATCAGCACCATTATCATCAATATGAATATTTTCCAGCTCAACAGACTTAGAATCCAAAATATCGCAGATCCAATGATACCTCACATCAATATGTTTGGATCTACCATAGAAAGTAGGATTCTTACCCAGATGAATAGTACTCTGGCTATCACAAAACTAAACATACCTCTTCTATGTAAACCCGAGCTCATTCACAAGCTTCTTCATCCACGACAACTCCTTACATGCTTCAGTGGATGTAATGAATTTAGCCTCTGTAGTAGGCAATACAATACATTTTTGCAACCTTGATTGCCATGCCATAGCTCCCCCTGCAAAGGTAATCAAATAGCCAGAAGTAGATTTTCTTGAATCAATATCTCCAGCCATATCAGAATCTG
>JAOSBK010000009.1:8812476-8822554 GCA_027568895.1 Erythroxylum shatona | reverse complement strand
ATTGTCATTATTATTTACTATTAAGATTTTTGAATGTATTGTTGATGTAAATAGTAAACTAGTAAAATATACAGTACAACTGTACAATATACTAATATGGACTATTTTGCAATTTTTAAAATTTTCAAGAACTATTTTATAAATTTAAAAAATTACCCGAAACGGTACCCGTTACTGACCGGTACCGATACAGTTCCGTTTCAGAACCCAATCCGATACCAAGCCCGGTACGGTATTCATAACTTTAGTTACAACCAAAAATAAATAAAGTTGATTTTTGATGAAACATTTTTGCCAATAGAGATATTTAAGAACCTTATTTTATATAGTCACATACAATGAATAAAAGAAAGTAATCAATAAACATAAAAATATTTTTACTAATGTGAAAATTTAATTTCCTATTAAAATTTGGTCTTATATTATAATTTAATAAAAAACACTTAAAAATCCAATTCAACATCTCTATTTTTTGAAACATATAAAAATAACTTTTAAATATAACAACTATTTAAAGTTTTTATTTTATGAAATATATTTTTTAATTTATTTCCTTTAATTTTTCTTAATTTTAAAACTTAGTTCAATAATTTTCGATATCTAGTGTACCAATGGTACAATCGGATTTTTTTCAGATTCATCCAATGCTTGAATCAAGTATAATACAAAGAAGTTTATTACCGCTTTAAGTAGTGTTCGTATTACAAAGTAAAACGACGATAGATGTGCTCTTTAATTGGTGTAAAACGACGATAGATGTGCTCTTTAATTGGACTAGTCATTAAAAGTTAGTAAGGTCTTATGATTAGGTGGTGATGGTATGTATTTAGGCAAGTGAATTGATATCGGAAGTTGTCTCAAGCGTACCAAGCTCCTACACAAACGATTCCATGGGCTTGCGATATCTTTGTTTTTACTAGAAGTGCGAAGGAGTCGCGAAGAGGAGCTGGCCTGTGAAACTGAGGCATGCGCACAGCGACTAATATGCCAGCATATCTGTTTGGTCAAATTCCACACAACAATGCAACAAGCATACTGATTCATATCGTATTCGTATTTTTCCAGCATTACCTGAAAGTATTTCATAATATGATTGTCTAAAATTGTATCATCATCGTCATCATTACACCAGTCTAAAGTCCCAAAATAAAGTGAGATCTTGGAAAGTCTGATAATATGCAACCTTATCCCTATATAATAAAGAAGTTGTTTGAATAAAAGCAATTTCCTTCCTATTCGTAATAGGCAATATTGATTATCATAAATCAGACCTTAACAAGCCATATGAGAAACCATTTACTTATGATTTATGAATTCAAACATAACTTCCAAACTAAATTAAAAATATTGATGGGAGTATTATTAATTCTAACCTAATTGTTTCCTTTGGCTTCTATCCCTCCCGGTACCCACAATTTTGTTTTAATTAAAAAGCAAACTAAATGCACTTCTGGTTTATTGATGAAGAAAACGAAGATGGAAGCCGAATAAAATTGCAGGACATCAAATACTGAGACTGACATAATGTCTTCCACGAGGTCCTAACCTCCTGTTAATTCTGATGGACCGAGTCACCCACATGCACCGAGGAATTGAAGCTTGATCGGCTCCTGTATGTAGTCCAGTGTACAGAAAGACAAAATAAAAGTTAATCTACTTGAAATAGAAAATTATATTCTTCCCACCATATCAGAAAATTTTCGTTTTAGTCAATGAAAAGAGCACATAAGAAACAATATAAATATAGCAAACATAATTTTTACGCTGCAACTTAAAATAGCAACATTTCTTAAACGGAGTTGGTTGTTTTTAGTTCAAATAGGCACAAATGAAATGCAACCAAATCTGTCACCAGTAGCACAAGAGAAATACGATCCACATGCATCGATTTAGTGTTAATATAATAGTTGGAACTACCATTGGGTTTTGGTAACTCAAAACAAGTCATGTGGACGATGTATACGTTACCAATTATTGAAGGCCTACAGAAGCTCTACAACAAGGGCTGATGCACCTCCTCCCCCATTGCAAATACCACCAACACCGTATCTTCCATTTTTCTGCTTTAGTACCTACATTATGCCAACAGTCTCACTACTGAATTACAAATTAACATTAACACGTGGTCCAATGTGCAGAATCATACATACAATACAGCACACAATTATGTATCATAATCGTGGGAGGACACCAAGAAAGTTGGGATGATGGTACAGCGTATCCATCAATTATCAAAATAATTACTCAACCAGTAGAAACATACCCCCAAGAGCGTGACCAAGATCCGGGCTCCACTGCAACCTAAAGGGTGCCCCAGGGATACAGCTCCACCATGTACATTAACCTTGTCCTGTTGGCAGATTAATAATGTGCCTCATTATGCTTTCCTAAATTCAAATATTTAGCAAAAATTGACAGGGAATGTGAACTGGTATAAAGAACCAAGTGAAACAATGGGTGGAATCCATATGCAGCACTTTATGAACACAGTGTCAAGAATGGTCAATATCTTAAGACATGCATTGCACTTCTACGCACTAACATGCAGGCAAAAATACAAGGACAAAAAGATTGGGATACAAACAACTATGTTCAGATACTCACTGGATTAAGTCCTAGTAGTTTCTGATTTGCAAGAGCCACAACCTGCTTAACCATTATCAATTAGGAGCTTTCCAACCAGATATGTGACCAAAGATAAGAAAACGAACAAAGAAAAATACTAACCGAGAAGGCTTCGTTTATTTCATAGTAATCAACTTGAGAAGCATCCAACCCAGCATTCGAAATAGCTTTCGGGATTGCCAGGGCCGGAGCAGTTGTAAATAACTCTGGTGCCTGTAGAGTGAAATATGTTCATTATGGATGACAATTACATGGATCACAATGTTTGTATGGCAAACTCCTCAATTCATTAATTTCAAGTGTTTGGAACTGCTCTGGCATACTTTTCAGTAATTGATATGTTCATGAATTACCTGAGCAGCATCAGCATATCCCGTGATTCTGGCAATCACTTGTAGCCCAAGCTTAAGGGCCTTTTCTCCACTCACAAGTACCAAAGCTGCTGCACCATCACTGTTAAATATAACTTTCAGTGAAGTATTAGCTCTAATTTTGAAAAGAATAGTGCAGTAAGCACAACTCTACCCAACATATTCACAAGGAAGAACATGCTTAACGCCTTCAAATCATAAAACTTGATCACACCGTAAAAGGTTTTAACAACTCGTAAGTAGAAAAGTGCACCAGGCAACATAATATTTCTTGAGATAAGTATGTGCATGAGGATTTTAATGAGAAGACGCTACTTGAAAATTGTGTCACTATGAAGTGTATGAAGATAACCTTATGCTAGAGGCATTGCCAGCTGTAACAGTGCCTCCATTCTCTTTGAAACTTGGCCGGAGTTTCCGCAATTTTGCAGCATCAAACTAGAAAATATAAAAGTCAGCATATAAGAATCTGATAGCATGATAAGTAGAAAGTTTACTGAATCTCAACCAGAGATTCGGAAGGACTGTGCGGAACAGCATGCAACTAAATGAGGCAGCACTAGAGCAGATGACCACAAATGAAGGAAGGAAGTTGGCCTTGAAATTTAACTAAGCTTCTCACCTTCCTGGAATGGCGAATCAATTCATTCACAAATTTTAAGATCAAATGGTCAATAATGCAAAAAGAATTAGACATTATTCTTATGATTATTTCCACACTACCAATAAGCAACTAAATTAGCTAACCTCACAATTACATGCCAACAACTGTCTGAGCAATAACATACAAAGAAGAAACAATATATACCTTTCCCAAACCTTCATCCTTATCAACAATAGTGGAAGGCCTTCCCCTTCCACCAGACACTTCAACCTGCAAGGAACTACATTAAATACATGATACTGGAAACAGACCATCAAGGAAAAATCAACATGAAATACATGACATTGAAACAAAAAGTCAAGACAACATCAATAGACTGAATACTAGATGTCTGACCTGAACAATTTCCCATGTAAAGGCCCCACTATCTTGAGCAGCAATACCACGTTCAAAGCTCTGAATAGCATACTTATCCTACAATAATCACAAAAACATGTCATTGAAAGATCAATTATAAAAATGCATGTCAAATAAATTGAAAAGAGCAACTTAAAAAGCCAGCTATTGATGTGCATGTTGTTAGGAAAGTTTTACTATATTAGGAAAAGTTTACTTTCTATGATTTCCTCTTTATTATATGATTTCTTCTTTATGTGTAAGATCTTTTCCTTATGTAATTGGTTCTATATAAAGGCTATGAGAGTCTTGAGATTTTATCAAGCCCTCAATTACCGTTCTCTGATTTTGACATGGTATCAAAGTCAAGTTAATCCCAAATCCTCAAAACCTCATACCTGTCCAAAACCTCTTTTACCGTAAAACCCTGAAACTTTTTGACCTACCCAAAACTCCAACCTCCACTCACCAAAACCAAAAACCAAAAACCAAACACACAAAAGCAATAAAGAGTTTCCGTCGATCACCACAGCATCAATGGTGTCATCAGAAAATCATTCGTGTGTAGGCGCGTAGACATCATGCGCTGCCATCTGACGACCTTCGACAATGGCAATTTAATGGGTCAGCTCGACTCTTCATCATGAACAGGGTTCTCATCTTGCTTTATGCAAAAGCCAACCAGAACTTGGGTATCTTGACAATAGTAAAGTCTTTCATATATTCCGGAATGCCGTTAGCAGTGTTACTAGCATTCGTTAGTCAGAAAACTTATCAAAGGATGTCAGACTATAATAATAAATCACTAACGAGTGTTCTGACAATTATCACAACAATGGGTTCTTTCAATTTGCAAATCGCCAAACAATGTTTGAATAGTAACAACTATTCTTTCTGGTATAACAATGTAGAATTGTTCTTCAAAGGTCAAAGAAAGTTGTCCCACCTCACATCAGAAAATATTGGAAAATTGGCAAGCTGATGATGCACAATTACTACATATTTTTCGATTCTATGGAACCTGAAATCTCAATCCTATTTTCTCATATTAGTACTTGTAAACAAGCTCAGGACTATACCAAGCTTCCATATTCTGGTAATATGCTTTGCATGTGTCATATCTCTGTCGAGTTATTTCAGTCCAGATAAGAAGGAATTTTGTTTGGATAATTTGGGAAAGTGAAACGTGCATTTGAAGAGTTGAATTCTCTCTTTCAAATTACATCTAATATTAAGGAGATGCAAATTCTAAAGGAGCACTTGATGACCATGACATTTCTAGTAGGATCGAAACCTGAGTTTAAGCCTATACGAGCACAAATCTTGGGGGAAGACTTTCTATCCTTAGCTAAAGTATATTCTAGACTCTCTCATTCTATGGCTTAGGAAAGTCCACTGAAGAAAAACTCTGATAGGTCAACACTTGCGGCACAATCTGGCTCACAAGCCAAAGGGCGTAATGGGGGAAGTCGAGAAGGATGTGGTGTTCATAGGGGTAGAGGAGATCATGGCAAAGAGTCATGACTTCACCGCACACATTGTGATAGAGGCGGACATGATGAGACGACCTGTTGGATAAGAATCCCCATTTACAAGCAGCTCATATGTCGTCTCTTGAAGAACATTCTTTGGGTATAGCTTCACAACCATCTGTTACCTTATCCCGGGATGCGTATACCAAGTATTTGCAATATCAGTTAGCTAAGCAAGCATCAACTTCTTCTATGGCATCTGTGGCTCATCAAGGTAACCTAACAGCCTGTTATTCATCTATTCCTAAAAAATAGTCATAGGCATTGGATTCTAGTGCCACTAATCATATTCCAGGTAAAATAACTAATTTTGACCATTTTGTTCCTTTACTTGCCTCTCATAATGATAAGCTTCTCATTGTTGATGGATCTACAGCCATTATTAAAGATGTTGGATCATCTCATCCTTGTCCCTCTCTAACTTTACCCTCTACAATATTTGTATCAAGCTTTCCTTTCAATCTTATGTCTATCGGCAAATTGACTAAACAACTGTATTTTTCTACCCTGATAATGTCATTATCTAGGATTTGAAGACCAAGATGACGATTGGAGAATGGAGTGAATCAAATGGAATATCCTACTTTGGCGAGTTACAATCATTCATTGCATATCCAATGTTAATCTCTCTCATTGATATTGATAGTTGAGTGGGTCATCCATCATTAGAAAATCTCAAGAAGGTAAAACCAATGTTAAAAGACTATTTCTAGCTTAAATTGTGAGTCATATCATCTTAGAAAACATCATCGTACTTTGTTTTTCCCTCTTGTTAGTAGAAGAGTTAAGAACCTTTATGTTAGTTCATATAGATATTTGGATCCAATTCGTGTCAAGTTCAAGTTGGGATTTCAATATTTCGTAATTTTTATTGATGATTTCTCTCAAATAACTTGGTTATCTCTAATGAAAGATTGTTCAGAGTTATGCTCTTATCTTTTGTTCTTTCTGTGCTGAAATTCAAAATCAGTTTAATACCCAAATCAATATTCTTCGTAGTGATAATGCTAGAGAATATTTTTCTAGTTCAATCTCCAGCTACTTGAAATAAAAGAGTATTTAACATCAATCTTCCAGCTGACATACTCCTCAACGAAATGAAGTAGCTGAAAGAAAACTCCAACATATTGTTGAAACAACTCGTACCATGTTAATCCACATGAATGTACCCAAAAGTTTCTAGGGAAATGATGTACTTATTGCCTATTTTCTTATCAATCGAATGTCATCTTCTGTGTTAACGGGTAAAACTCCATTCTCTACCCTCTTTCCCTATCAACTTTTCTATTAGTCCTTAGGTATTTGGTTGTGTTTGTTTTGTTCATCAGCTTCAGCTTGGCACAGATAGATTAGATCCAAAAATTATAAAGTGCTTTTTTCTCAAGTACTCTCGTATGCAAAAAAGGGGACAAATGTTTCAGCCCTTCATTATTGATGTTACATTCTCTGAAGATACACCATATTTTTTTATACTCAGTCTGTATCTACTGACACTGATGAGTGTCTACCAATTCCTTTTGATCATTCCTTTGGAACTTTATGGCTCCTAATTATGTCACTCCAGTTCCTGAAACTAATCCTACCCCTTTGGAACTTTTATCTCATCCTGATTTGTAGCTTTATACTCGATGCACTCATCAAGAAGTACAACCAGAAGATTCCCTGATGTAGGACAAATAGAGGAATTATGAACTAGTAGTTAAAGCACAAAATTAGGAAGTGTGGATGGTACTAGGCTGCTGGAATATTAGGTTTCAAGGTTGAATTTTGGCTAAGAATGCAGAATTTTCAGATTTTGTAAAGCTGAAAATTTAAGGTTTGATTGTTGGAATTTTAGGCTTACGGTTTTAGGGTTTGATATGGTTGGAATATAAGTTTCAGATGGTTAGAATGTAGGTTTAAGAGGGCTGGAATTTGAGCTAGGGTTGCTGGAATTTTAGGAAAGAACACAAAGAATGGATAGTAGAAAACTAGGAATCACTCCTAGGGTCTAAGAATCACTCCTAAGGTCTAAGAATCACTCCTTGGCTCTAACTCTGAGAATAAAGCATCACACCTTCGAATTGAAAACTCCCAAGTTATAGAAAAATTCCAGATTGCCATTTTATTGATGAAAGACTAAGTACATATACACAGAGTTCTTAGAATCCTTGTTCTAGTAAGAAAAGGATTTCTAATTTAAATCATATTCTAATAAAAATTCTGTAAGTCCTAAAGAACTAGGATATAATATCTAAAATAGAATACTATAACACTACTACTTCCCCTCTACTATCCTAATATAATATCGATTTCTGCCTTAACTTTGATGTTAATTCAATTCCCAATCCTCATCCCGTCAAATTAAAGCTTATGATTGGTTGATCTTCCCTCTTTTATTTCTCTTATAAACTTTAAGTTCTTTTGCATCATTAAAACTCGTCACCATCGTCTTCTTCATCCTCAACTCCACCATATGATGATCATGATTGGCCAATTGCCCTCCGTGAAGGAAGGTCTTGTACATCACACCCTATCTCAAACTTTATTTCTTATGATTCATTATCACCATCACATGTTGCTTTTGTGTCCACTTTATCTTCTATACCTGTACCTAATTCTGCTTCACAAGCTTTGAATCATCCTGGATAGAGACATGCCATGGAAGAAGAGATGTTGGCTTTGTATGCTAATAATACACGGGACTTAGTTACTCATCTACATAATTAGACAGAGGGTTGTCATTGCGTGTTCAATGTTAAATTCAATCCTAATCACACCGTTTATTGTTTAAAAGCTCGATTGATAGCTAAAGGTTATACACCTTATACTGAAGCTTTTTCTCCTATAGCCAAATAGACATTTGTTTGTGTTTTCATTGCATAGGGAGCTACACATAATTGGCCTCTTCATCAACTCAATGTAAAAAATGATTTCCTTCATAGTGATCTTAAGGAGACTATTTTTATGGAACAACCCCCAAGGTTTGTAACTCAGGGGGAGACTAATCTAGTGTGTTGCCTTAACAAGTCTCCATATGGAGTTTGGTCTGCATCGATGTGGTGTGGATCACTCCATGTTTTATCGTTGCTCTGAAGCTGATAGAATTCTTTTGATCGTTTATGTTGATAAAGTAGGAATCCAATCTTTAAAGTCATTATTGGAGCTTATGATATATATGCTCCAACTTGAGTGGGAATTTTAGGAAAGTTATACTATAATAGGGAAAATTATCCTCTTTATGTCTAAGATCTTTTACTTATATAATTGGTTCTATATAAAGGCTATGAAGGTCTCGAGATTTTATCAAGCCCTCAATTACCATTCTCTAATTTTGACAAAAGTAATTTATGTATATTTTATTTAATATTTTGCTAACATTTCCATCCAAATAACCTTGATCTAATTGGCTTTATGTTATGTGTTAAGTAATTGTGGATGTTGACTAGAGATTATTAACATTGATATTGTTATAATTACACCTATAATCTCTCCTATAATTGATAGATTTCATAAAGTTAATAGCTACATTACTTCCTAAATAGTCCTAGGAATTTTGTATATAAACCCTTGTTCCTATGTACACAAAATCATGACATACAAAGTATCTTCAACTTTCAACATGGTATCAGAGCCCTATCTGATTTAGGGGTTGCTTTTTCCGATTGTTCGTTCCAAATAGGAAAGAACACTGGCTGAGTGTGTACTTGCCCAAAAAGCAACGTGTTTTTCTTATCACCACCCACCTAGATTGCTTTAACTGTGACTGTGACTTCCACTGTGAAAGACCCAACATCAACTGCACTGCCATGTGCAGCCACAGCCTCTCTGTAGTTGCCACACGTGAGCACCACGTGCCACCCTCCAGCCAGTGTTTCGCCTCGGTTCTTTCTCCACCAAGGTCGCCGGCCTCTTGCCTCTCCTCCAAAAGTGTCTAAGACATCGTTAGCTGGGGGATTATCTAATGAAGAACTTCAGATCTTAAGACAACTTCTCTCAAAAATAGACTCTACTTCCACGTTGGTGCATCAAACCTTACCAAATTAGGTATTGAGTACTACAATTCTAAAGATAATCCTTAGATTATAGACTATGGAGCTAACAGACAAATGATAGGCTCTCAAAAGAAATTTTTAACATACTCTTATGGAAACAACAGAGATAATGTTAGAATAGCAGATAGGTTTTTTACTTCCTTATCTGGTACAGGTTCTATTAACTGTACTCCCAATATTACCCTATCCTCAATACTTCACGTACCCTGTTTTCCTATTAATCTTCTCTCTGTCAGTTTTATCACTATAGACCTCAATTGCAAAGTTGAATTTTTTCCTGACTATTGTATTCTTCAGGACCTTCACACAAGGCAGAGGATTAGAACCAGTAGACTACAGGATGGCTTATATGTCTTGGGAGAAGGGCGCCTGACAGTTGCACATTCAGCGTCTTTTGGAAATGATGTGATTAATAAGTAATTCTACAGTGACATAAACGGTTAGGACATCCCTCATTTTTTGTTCTAGCAAAACTTTATCCAAACTTGTTTAAAAGAACTTCTTTTAATTCTTTGT
>JAOSBK010000009.1:8794067-8804251 GCA_027568895.1 Erythroxylum shatona | reverse complement strand
GCAAGCATTCACATCTCTTTTGCACTGGTAAAGTGATTTATTCCCTTTGCCTTCTCCATTTTAGCCTCTTTTTCAGTTTTTATATTCTCTAATTCAACCACTTTCAAATTTTCTTCAATTGCCTAACCATAGCAAAATGATTTGAGCTATTTCGAATTCCTTAGCATAGGTTTGCACTAGAAGAATAGGCCTTGTATCAAATAGTAAGATATGAGAATGAAGACTTCGATTTAAGATATTTTGTTACATTGTGAATTAAAATTTTCAAAATAAGTGATATAAAACCAAAAGTATTAATTATTTCATAAACTTTCTATAAACTCCTTTGGCATGAACAAAAATAAAACCAAGTAAAAATGGAATAATAAGAACACCAGAAATTTGGTAACGCAGTTCAGTACATTTTGCTTACGTCAGCGGGGCCCTCACCAGCTTAATAACTTTCACCGAAGTACAATAGATTTACCCAAAGTTTTACTGAGCCAACACTACTCAACCCTGGACACTATCTCTCAACTTCACTTTCTGTGAAAGAACTTTACACCCAATAATATGACTGACTTGTGTTAACCTCAATAGAAGATTTTACCAACTACTTTTGATAATAAAGATCTGAAATAAACAATCAAGTGCTTAAACAATAACTAACATAAACAAAAACATCACTTAAGATAAAAAGTAACTTCCCTAAATATGCTACTTCATCAATGAAAGAATGAGAAATTGACCATTGAAAGATTTACAATGAGGCTTCAATATCTTCACTAAAAAAATCCTTGGAGCATAGAATGTTTATACCAGCATATTTATTGTCCCATTTGAATTCATCAAAGTTACCATTCTAATACAAGACGTTCTCTAAATTGTTGATGTTCTTAAAATCCAATAAACAGAGAGGTTGGTGGCCTTAAATACCCATGCAGCTGCCCGAACAAATTCGTCTCCATAACCAATAAAATCACAATAAAAAGATCACACACATGGTCCTCACCCACTGCACTATTTATATCCAAAACACCTAGGCAAGCCACTGTACTCTTTTATACCCAAAAACAGTCACATCAGCTATGTAATTAATGCCCATTTCTCCTTTTTACAAATCCTACGCATCAGAGATTGACTTCTACATAAGAGATATCCACTCTTTGCGACACAACTCAGCTACTATATGATCTTAACTTCAACAAGAGGTTCACGCACACAACTGCAGCTACTTTGCTGTACAAGAGATTCACGCCAGACTGTTGATGAGAGACGTGCTCACAACCACGTGCATATAACCGCAGTCTTTATTCAATCAACAATTAATGCACGCTTCCAACAACGTTATCTACAAATTCAAAAGCTCCCTTGGCCACACATACATATGATCGACACCACATCTTACTAAGATACAGATCAATTAGAGATATAACTCTATCATAATTAGAAGATTATTTTCACTAGCTTTTTGAATCCATGTTAAAATTTAATTAATATCTTATATTTCTAAATAATAAATAATAATAAAACTAATTACTTAAATATATAACATATATCCTAACAAGTGATATTCAAAATGATAGCCTAAAGGAAGATGATAGATACTAACAAAGGTTCCCATTTTTTGATTACAATAAGGTGTTTACGGCTTTAAGTTTTCAACTTTACCATCTTACAAGATTTAAGAGTTACGAATTTTCACACTGTATAAGTTTTAAGTTGATCCCAACTCCAACTTATGAATCCAAAAGCAATTGCAGAGCTAGAACTTAATCTAAACCAATGACTGGTAATTGTCCTCTATACTTGTCCTTCAAGTGATAACCATCCATATATATATTACAAGCCTAAAAATTAACCAAGAATCCCTTCTTACAAAATTACCTAAGCATTTGTGTGTGGTATCAAAAATACAACCTGGATACTAGATTATAAAAATATTACATGGGTTATACTTTAATATAACTAAACCATAACTCCTCAGTTTCTTAAATTGCTTCTCCTCTTCACTCACCAATAGTTCTAACGCAAAATTCTTCCCTTTATATGCCTCCTTATCCTCTGTAATCTCAAAATTAAAGTCCTTTAAAAGGGTACCTTTAAGCCCAATAATATCCCATGTACGACAATGTCTAAAATATTGGAGGTATTTCCTTACAATCCAGATTGCCTTACATTTTTCATTTTGGTATTCTCGACTACAATCATGGTTGGATTGAAATAGTTTTTGAAATGTAGTTGTATTTTATATTAGAGAAGCATGTATTCTTCACCCACAACATTTTTTTACAAAAAACAATTAATCTTCATTTACTCTTAAATCTTTCTACATATATGGAATATAATTTGTTGGGACATCTTATACATCATTATAAAAAAATAACTAATCAACTTCTTTGGCAGCCTCTTTACTAACCCATCATAAATGTCCTTAAAATCAAATAAACTAGAATAATAAAAGTTACTAACTTCCTCTTCATCACTCTCATATGTTGGATCATCAAATTCATTACTACGTGCATCATTAATGACAGGTTGTTTATCCTCCCTATAAGCAGATTATTAATCTTCCACAACATCACAAGCACCTTATTCACCTTCTCTAACAAAGTAAACTTCTATACTACCTGCTTTAAAATTAGTGTGATCACCCTCTATAACTTGACAATCAACTTGGTCTCCCACTTTATAGCATCTTTTGCTATATATCAACTAAGGATATTCAACTCTATCAAAAAGTACCTCTACAATCTTATAGTTTTCTTCTCAATTAATTAATCATGTCGAAATGAGAGTCTCACTTCCTAAGTATAATGTCATCCTTAAAAGACTATTTATAAAATTTATAACTAAAACATTGAACCTCTCCATAACCTAAGTATCTTATTTTTTGTATGAACTGTAGCATTGTTAAATGATTCATCTCCACTCCAAAATTATACATTTTCCTCCTTCATTGTATAATGTAGGAGTAAATTTGAAGGTCCCACCATGTCAAAACTAAAACTCAATTATGTGGTTGTCAAATAAAAAAGACAAATAAGAAGACATAAACAAGTTTTGCAAAATACATTAAGGTTATAATAGTAAGATTGTAAACACATTTTTTTCTAAGCATTGAAACAATATATTATGTTTTGTGCTTCAAAAGTACATCACTACCAAGGGACAAACCCACCAGTAAACAAACATTGCCTATGAAAAACTAATTATGACCTGAATGTTTAAATAAAGAAGCAAATAAATTTGTGTGTGAAACCATGAGGCAAAAATTTCAAAGAAAATGAAAAAAAAGTAGCATCAATTTTGTCCACTTTTATAACAATAACGAATGAAATTGATTTTAAAAAAGAATAAACATCAATCATATATTTATCAAGCTTATAAAAGAATCCTAAATTTCATTGTGTATATTTCATAAAGCCTTTAAAAATGGGCAATATCTCGAGCCAGCAAACGTACCTTTAGAAGGAAGCATTTTAAGATATTAAGACATCAAACTTGTGATAGAAAAATGAAGAGAAATTTTGAAACAAACTTAATAAAAATACATTATTGGAATATAGAGAAGGGTAAAGAAGAAACAACTCAGGCATATATCAAAAAATGGAAGAAAGAAAAACAAATATATTACTTTTTCTCATGGCTCCAAATTAGGATGCAATAGGTTATTTTACTTTTCTTGGTTTCCCTATTCTTAGATAAATTATTCTAACTAAATAATAACATATATGAACAACTCTCTCATTACTAGATGCAACTGTATTAGATGTAGAAGATTGTTAATAACATGTGTTCACAAATAAACCTAAGACGAAGATTCTTTCATGACGATCCCTACCACCCACTGCATCAACATATGTGTTTCTCATTAATAGTTTTGGAGTGTTGAGACTATCATTGAATAATTTCTTATATTTGATCCTATCAAGAGGCAATGCATGTTAATTAAATGATAACTATTAAGAATTAATATTAAAGAATAAAATTTACACACATTAAGTTCTCTACATCGGGTGTTAATGAAAGTCACACCATTATGCTTCTCAGTATGGGTGTGCAAAAAAAGCTGAAGGGTTATAGGCCTCCTGCCTATAGACTTTTCTTGCATCAGAGTAAAATGTTATAAGTGAACTATAATTTTCAAAAATTTCTGCAGAGTTTCCTCCATTTTTAAGATATTTATCCCCTGTTAAATAAAGAAAGTCTCTCAACTACACAGTCATGTATCACACCAAATATTTATTACATTATCATTCTCTATAATACACATATTTTCATTCCAAAATTTACACATCAAATTAAATTGAAATACATCAAAGTAAAAAAATTAGAATATAAATGTAAAGTGTAGATATTTATAAGATTCTCTATATACTCTTGGTGGGTAATAATCCTCCAATGTGTATGGAAAGACTCCCTCATTCCTCCATGTTTGTTTACAGAACTGGGTTCCAAAATGGACATTACCTCAGGATATGTCCAATATTGTTGCCAACGACTCCATATTTTTTTAGATATCTAAGAAGGTCATACACCAGTCATGTGTATCGCACTAAGAAAATCTTTATAACATGTATAAGCTCGCTTTTCCCATACTTTATAAATTACTGCATCAAATTTGGAATCCAAAAAAATCTTTTTGAAAAAAAAATATAAGCACTTATAACTTACAATATTTATCTAATTAATGTATAAAATTAACTAGATAAAAAATACAAAAGAATATATTTTTTGTACCTCAAACTTTTCATAATAAAAATCCTTTGTCGCCTGACTAATATTGCTTTATATATAACCCTCAAGATCAATCTTCTTCTTAAGCATGTTCCATACACGTTTCTTGAGCACGTTTTAGACGTAACCAACCTAATATATAAGCAATTTTAGATCATTTTCAAATTAAAACCTATAATGTTAGTATAAACTTGCCGTGTTACCATACATTTATTTTTACTCACAGATAGTTGACAATTGTGATATAAGTTCTTCCATCTACTCCATTAGCTCCAAGCTAGAGGTTGCCTCCTTCATCCACAATGTTTATCCCTAATATATCGATCGGTATAGGGGTAATGGATGATGTAGGGTTGCTAGATGGTGTAGTAATAGGCACAGAAGGCGATCCCTCATCTGGATGTGTAGTAACTGGAGGTACAACACCTGATTCTGTAGCAATTATAGAATTTGATGCTTCACATGGAAAGTAACTATCTCCAAATCGTGGTAACCTTAACCTTGGTCGCATCATATCTTTTTTTCTCTTTGGTGAATATTATTAACCTAAAATTCATATTTTATTAAATATTCCATTAATAAAACAATATAAATTGAATATATAATAATATATTGTTGATGTAATAATAGATTTATTCATATAATATTCTATTATAAACACAAATTAATCGCTATCGTGATCACATAATTGTAAATCAAAATCATCATCATCTTCTTTTTCTAAAGAATTAGAATCAAACTTAGGCCACTTTTCAGATCTCTCGCCCTCCTTATCCTCTCCAGTAAAAATTTCAACATATTTATTATTTGGATCGTTCAATGGTTCATTCTCATCATATCTAACAAATGCATTTATTTCATAAACATCTTCCTGAAGCACTTCACTTTCAATTCTCTTATTTTTCTCCTTTTCCATCTAATTCAAAAACACATCTAGGTTTTACTTTACAAACGGCCAACTAATCTAACTTATCTCATTATAAGCTAGAAAAAGGGACATAATATACCTAGATCACTTACATCGCCAACATGAATGATTCAAATTGTCTAAATCTTCTTAACTAGTTGATTTTGACTAGATTATATCGGTTGTGCACTTTTGTACTAAAATTAGGAGTTGGATCAAACTAGTCACACTTAAATATCACACTCCACTTTATTTACAATACAGGGTACTTAATTTCAAGTATCTCAATAATTTTACCATAGTAATCCGTCAATTCTCCCTGTATGCCAACCCCATTATTTACTGTTATCATGCTATGATTATGATTTTCTATATGAAATTTGTATCCCTTAATAAAATATTCCATATGTGATTTAATAGTAAATGTTCTTTCACAATTTCACACATGAACTTGTTCCCTATTTAATTTTTTGAGGCCTACAAAAAAATTTATCTTATTAAATAATATAATGTCATTTGAACACTTTGGTCTGAGAATTCAACCATTTCAATAATTGTAAGTGAAAACTTACATATCTCTCGAACCATCGAAGAAAGTTTCTTTCAACTTTTTTATTAATATCATCCTGTATTTTTTCTGGCATTAGCTCACGTAACCATTCCTCATATAATCTAGAGACATTATTATGTATTTTAGTTGTGAATAATCCTAACCTCAAAAACCCAAATAATTAATTTAAAAATCAAATTCAACTTATTGCACAAAAGGTTGAACCTCTTGATGGGTCAATAAAATGTAACCATGGATAGCCTTTATTTCTTCCTCTATTAACATTCTTCTTATTCATATGTTCACCAGGATATCTGAAAATGGATAAGTTATCATCAACATCACCAATTCCTCCCCTATTGTCATTATGAGTAACTTTTTTTCTTTTGTATGCACATGTGGCTCAAAATAATGTGAACAAAATGTCCTTGCTTCCTCCATTAAATAAGCATTACAGATGAAACCTTCAAATCTGGCCATGTTTTTGACATTTTTCTTTAAGTGATGCAAATACCTACATTACAAATAGCTATTTATATAAAATTATGTGATTAAAACATACTATAACTCCAATTTAAATATTTATTGTAATTGCCTCTCAAACAGATACATCTATTGATATTGAACTAGACTAACAAGTTTAGCCTTGTATGCTAAATGCACAGGTAGATGCTCTATATAATTAAAGAAGTTCAGAGTGAAAATCCCTTCTAATTTGCATAAGATTATTGGAATTTCTCTTTCTAATTTTTTCATTTCAACCAACTTTATTTTATATGATGTTAAGTTTTTGAAAAACAAACTTAATTATGTTATAGCTTCCAAAACCTTATTTGGTAGAGCTCCCAAAATGCAATTGGAATATGAAAATCATGACTTTTCATCCCAAATAATTTGTACTTCCTCATATCCACACACTTTGTCAAAGTTTGAAACATATCCATTAGGAAACTTTAAACTTTTTAATAATTCACATAAAATTTCTATTTATTTTTTGTCCAAAATGTCACATGCTTTCAGATATTTACTAGTGCAAAGACCTTTATCTAACTTATTCCTTCTACTAAAAAGCTTCAAATCAGCTCGTGATTTTGCATTATCTTTTGTCCTCCCTTTAATGTTCATTACAGTATTGAACAAATTGTCAAAAATATTTTTTCAATATGCATCATATCTAGATTATAAGTATCAAATTAGTTTTTCAATATGGAAAATCCCAAAAGATGCGTCATTTTCTCTAACCAAAGTTTTTACTAATGCTTGTATTAACTTCATCAGCTTCAAGTTCTATAACTTTCAGCAACTCTAATTCATCAATATTATACAATATCTCTTCACCAGATTTGTGAGGGGGAGGAGGTGTTTGTACCATCATATTCTTAATGAATTTTGTTTATTATATCAAAGTGGATGATTTGGAGGAAGAAATTTCCCGTATTTGTCAAACCAAGATGTTTTAGCCCTGTTTGGAAGATAAAATACATCAGAATCATTACCACAATAAGGACCTATCAATTTTCCTATTATGCTCTATCCAGGCAATATAGCATACACTAGAAAATCACTAATAGTCCACATCAAAGCTACTCTCAATATAAAATTTTGTTTAAGAGATACATCATATGTCTTTACATCATATTCCCAAAGATGATGCAATCATATACCAATGATTGTAAGAATACACCAATTTCATGCTTTGGATTTCTAAGCCCTGGCACAATCACTATCAAAAACATATATATCCCATTTATACACATCCACAGAGGCAAATTATAAGGAGTAATTATAATTAACCATGATGAATATTATTGGCCAGATTAACCAAAAAGCTGGAATCCATCTGTCGACAATTCCAACCTAACATTTCAACTTTTAGCTACAAATCCATAATGAATCTTATTGAAATGTTTCTATGTCATTGCTTCTGATGGATGACTCATTATTCCATCTTCCTATTTATGTTCATTATGTCATCTCATATGAGATGTAGTAACATTAGAGGCATATAGTCTTTGAAGTCTCGAAGTTTGTAGGAAATAATACCTTCACTTCCAAGGTACTAATTTTTGTTTCATAGTACGCTTTCTAGGTTTGAACCTAGATTGACCACAAAATTTTCACTCTTGTGATTTCACATCATCTCTCTAAAACAATATACATCCTAATTTGAAACAATCAATTTGTTCAACTAGCAAACCAAGACTCCTAATTAGTTTCCTCGTATTGTAAAAATTATCAACCATTGTATGATCATAAGGCAATGATTCATTATACCAACAAAGAATTTTATCAAAACTTCGATCAGAGATATGCCCTTTATACTTTATGTTCAATATTCGAGCAATTGAAGACAATTAAGTCATCATCTCATAATTTGGCCACAATTATTAGTCAACTAATTATAGTAAGTGTAACATCCCATTACTGATGGGGAGGGTAGAATAATAATTTTGAGGGGCTAATGAGCGTTAGAAATTGTCTTTACATGCTCATGCATAATCTAGCATTCGCATACTTATGTATAGTAAATTTTGCACATGAAAAATGACTGTACATGCATTCATGACATTTCCCAGTATAAGTGTGAAGAAATGTGATTGTAAATTAATGTGATTTGTGTGTATGAAAAATTGAGTTGGAAAGGGTAATTATCATTTTTGAATTTTTGTAGAATTTTAGAAATTGTTTTTCTGGAATTTCAAGGTAATTTTCGGACTAGAAAAAATGTCAAGTGGCAGACTGATTATTTACCGGTAGTAGAAATTATGATCCAATGGCACTGAAAATTTAGAAAAATGAGTTTAGGATTTATTAATTTGAGCCATTGGAAATTGGGGAGAAATTGATCCTCTCACTTTGATTCAATCCATCATTTTCAATTTGATCTCAAAATCCACAAATTCTTATATAGAGGTAGAGGAGTGTCTTATGAATCCAATGCTTCAAAAATCGGGTCAATCAGAGGTCAGATGGCCAAGTTATAAGCAAAAGAGTGGAGGAAGGGAGGGTGAGCCAGCAGGCGCGGCTCGGCTTGCTGCGCGAGCCGGCCCTTTTTTGAGCCGCCTCTTACCAATTTCTTTTTTTTTTCATTTTTCCACCCATTTTCCCTCTCTTCTTCCCCAATAGATAACTTTTTACACAAGTGTCCAAAATTGATAAATTAGGTATCAATGGAAAGACCATAGAAAGCTCTACAAATTTCATGAGGGGCTCGAAAACCAATTTCACCTTGAAAGGTATCAAAATCCCAATCAAAGTTACCGCCCAAATAAGTGTCATCCTAAACAGTGTCCCAATTTCTAAAAATCATAACTTCCTATCCCATTGTCCAAAAATTCCACGCTTTATATCAATGAAAAGATCAGAACACATTATAAAACTTTCATGAAGAAATTAAAAGCAAATTATACATCTACCTAGGTCAAATTCCCACCTGATTGTGGCTGCCATGTTTTCCTTCACCTAAACCATAAGCAAAGTTCAATCACTCTTAACTAGCAACTCCAATGTCGAAAAATGACACATTTTATGGCGATAGAAAGCTCTCAAGTAGAGCTACAACTTTCATGAAGACCAATTTAGCAAAATCAGCCTCATTCAACCCAGAAAAATTCCCAAAGTTTCAGATCACAATTTCAACTTTAGTGTCACTAAAGGTGCACTATTCATCCCTACACACATTGACATATTCAAGTCAACATTTGGAATTCTTCAAGCCAAAATTGAACATCACTTCCTTCACAAGAAATATAGCCAAACACCTCTAGTTTAATTCAAGCTAAAAATCATCTCAATTGGACAATTATAGAAGAATTTATGGCCAAATCATTGACACATACACAAATCCAATTTCCAGCTTTTCAACCTAACTCACCTTCTATCACTTCCATACCAATTCTACACCAATAATCACTCAATTTATTCAATATAGCAACCACAATCAAAGCAAGACCTCCACTTGAACATTTATCCACAAAATGGCAGCAACATACACTCCATCATCCATCA
>JAOSBK010000009.1:8773376-8793967 GCA_027568895.1 Erythroxylum shatona | reverse complement strand
ATTTTCTGCAATGAAGATAGTGAAAAATCGCTTGCGCAATCGAATGGGAGATTCTTGGATGAATGACTGTTTGATCACATATATTGAGAAAGATATCTTCAATAGTATTGACAATGAGAAAATTTTACAGCGATATCAAAATATGAGGACTCGTAGGGAACGATTGTAATAGGTTATATGTAAGAAGCTCAAGACAATGATGTAATTTTTTATTTATCAAATATACAAATGTTTGTATTTTTCAATATTATAAGAGTATTTTAAATATTTTGCCCCTACTCAAAATAATTTCTGGATCCGCCCCTGAACATATGTATTTAGTTCATAAACATCTTCCTGAAACGCTTCACTTTTAATTCTCTTATTTTCTCCTTTTTCATGTAATTCAAAAACACCTCTAGGTTTTACCTTACAAACGACCAACCAATCTAACTTATCTCATTGTAAGTTGAGAAAAGGAACATAATATACCTAGATCGTTTGCATCATCAATACGAAAGGTTCAAATTGTCTAAATCTTCTTTGCTGGTTGATTTCAACTAGATTGTATCGGCTTTGCACTTTTGTACTAACATTAGGAATTGGATCAAACTAGTCACACTTAAATATCACATTCCGCTTCATTGGCAATATAGGGTACTCAATTTTAAGTATCTCAATAATTTTACCATAGTAATCCATCAATTCTCTTTGTATGCAAACCTCACTATTTACTGTTGTCATGTTATGACTATGATATTTTGTATAAAATTTGTACCCATTAATGAAATGCACTGGATACAATTTAACAGTTTGTAAAGGTTCTTTCGCAAGATCACATATGAGCTTGTTCTCTATTGGATTTAGGCCTATAAAAAATATTATATTAAATAATATAATGTCATTTGAAAATTTTGATATGATAATTCAACCATTTCAATAATTGTAAGTGAAAACTTATATATTTCTTGAACCATTGAGAAAAGTGTCTTGTAGCGCCTTTATTGATATCATCCTATGTTTTTTCAGGCATTAGCTAGCGTAATCATTCCTCTTATAATCTAAAGGCATTATTTTGCATTTTAATTATGAACAATACTAACTTCAAAAACCCAAAAAATCAATTTGAAAATCAACTTCAACTTACTACACAAAAGATTGAACCTCTTGGCAGTTCAATAAAATATAACCATGGGCAACCTTTATTTCTTCCTTTATTAACATTCTTCTTATTGACTGTCCATATGTTCGTCAAAGATATGTGAATATGGATAAGTTACCATCAACATCACCTATTCCTCCCCTATCGTCATTTTAAGGAACTTTTCTTTCTCTCTTGTGCATAAGTGACTCAAAATAATGTGAACAAAATGTATTTGCTTCCTCTACTAAATAAACATTACATATCAAACCTTCAATTATAGCCTTGTTTTTGACATTTTTCTTCAAGCGATGTAAATACCTATATTACAAATGGCTTTTGAGATACAATTTTGTGATTAAATCATGCTGTAACTCCAATTTAAATATTTACTATAGTTATCTCTTAAATGAATACATCCATCGATATTGAACTGGAGTAGCAAGTTTAGCCTCGTATGCTAAATGCATGAGTAGATGCTCTATACAATCAAAGAAGTTTGGAGGAAAAGTCCCTTGTAATTTGCACAAGATTACTAAAATTTCCCTTTTTAGTTTTTCCATTTCAACCAACTTTATTTCAGATAATGTTAAGCATTTAAAAAACAAACTTAATTCTGTTATAGCTTCCCAAACCTTATTTAGTAGTAACTCCCGAAATGCGATTAGAAATAGCCTTTGCATAAACACATGATAGTCATAACTTTTCATCCCAAATAATTTGTACTTCCTCATGTCTACACTCCTTGCCAAGTTTAAAACATATCCATAAGAAAACTTTAGACTTTTCAACCATTCACACAAAATGTTCTTTTATTTTTTATCTAAAGTGTAACAAGTTTTCAGATATTTACCGTGTAAAGATCTTTATCTAACTCATTAATTCTACAAAAAAGCTTCAAATCAGTTCGTGATTTTGATTTGTTCTTTGTCCTCCCTTCAGTGTTCATTATGATATTGCACAAATTTTCAAAAATATTTTCTTCAATGTGTATCACATTTAGATTATGACGTATCAATTAGTTTTCTAATATGGAAAATATTAAAAGAGCTTCGATTTCTCTAACTAAAATTTTTACTAATGCTTGTATTAACTTCATCAGCTTCAAGTTCTGTAACTTTTAACAACCCTAATTCATTAATCTCCTGCAATATCTCTTCCCCAGCATTGTGAGGGGGAGGAGGTGTTTGTACCATCCTATTATTAAAGAACTTTTGTTTATTGCATCTAAATGGATGATCTGGAGGAAGAAATTTCATGTGGTTGTCAAATCAAGATGTTTTGGCCCCTTTTGAAAGATAAAACGCATCAGCATCATTGCCACAATAAGGACAAGCCAAATCCCTTATTGTGCTCCATCTAGACAACATAGCACACGTCAAAAAATCACTAATCATCTTCATCAAAACTGCTCTCAACACAAAATTTTGTTTAAGAGACACATCATATTTCTCCACACCATATTCCTAAAGACGATGCAACTCAGATACCAATGGTTATAAGAATACATCAATTTTATGCTTTTCATTTCTAGGCCCTAGCCCAATCACTGCCATGAACATACATACCTCATTCATACACATCCATGGAGGCAAATTATAAGGAGTAATTATAATTGACCATGATGAATACTGTTGTCCAGATTGACCAAAAGGTTGGAATCCATCCGTCAACAATCCCAACATAACATTTTAACTTTCAACTGTAAACTCATAGTGGGTGTTATTGAAATGTTTTACATCCGATGAATGACTCATTATTCCATCTTCCTGTTCATGTCCATTATGCCATCTCATGTGAGATACAGTAACATCAAAGGCATATAGTCTTTGAAGTCTTAACGAGAATTAATACATTTGCTTCCAAGGTACTAATTTATGTTTCATAGTACGTTTTCTAGGTTTAAACCTAGATTGACTACAAAATTTACACTCTTGTAATTTCATATCATCTTCCCAAAATAACATATATCCCAATTTACAATAATCAATTTTTTAAACTGGCAAATCAAGACCCTTAATAAGTTTCTTCATATTATAAAAATTATCAACCATTGTATGATTAGGAGGCAATGATTCTTTATACCTACCAAAAATTTTATCAAAACTTTGATTAGAGATATACCCTTCAAACTTTATGTTCAATATTCGAGCAATTGAGTCATTGTCTCACAATTTGGCCATAATTCATAGTTAATTGATTGTAGTAAGTCAAAAAAATCATTTTGCACGTGAGTTTGGTTCTTCTTGAAGATTTTCTATATTTTCCTGAAAGTTATAACCAGCTACATCATAAACCATTTGGACGTAAGAATTTTCAATTGCCCCTACATTATTTGTTCTAAATACAGTCCCCCCCATTTAAACTCATCCACATTTATTGACGAGCTTACTTCATTAACCATTATGGTGTTACAAATCAATGGCTCCCCATGTCGTATCCACTCAAAATAATTTGAAAAAAATGAAGATTCACTTCCTTAATATGAAGAAAACGAATATGTTTGCACTTTTTACATGGACATTTGATATTTGGGCCATCTATATATGCAGGTTGAGAACATGCACAGTAAATAAAAGCTTTAACTCCCTCAACATACTCTGGATTAATGAAACCATCAGGTGTTAATCGTATATACATCGAAGATCTATCAACATTACTCATTTCTACAAAACTATTATTTAAAAAAGTGAGATTAATCACATTAAAGTTCAAGTAATCATGTTTGAATTAATCACCTACATGTTGATTTACTAAGTTCAAACTAAAATAAACACTATGGTATGTGGCATTGTTAAACCATATGAATCAAAAAAGCAAGTTCTTGTTGTGACTCCTAAGCTCGTGAAATTTTTTACCGATAAGCCTTATAGGAGCTACATCATGAGTTTCTAGCCTATATACTATCCTAAGGTTTATTATGCCTTAAATCATTGTGAATTTTCCTTAACTATACAACTTACTACTTCTTTAATTTTTTGATTCAAGTTCGTACATTAAGTTTGAATTAAAAGAAACACTAAGGTACGTAACATTGTTACACCATATGAATTGAGAAATCAAGTTCTCATTGTGACTCCTAGGATTGTGTAATTTTTCACCGATAAGCCTCATAGGAGCTATGTCATAGGTTTTTGGCCTATATACCATCCTAAGGGTTTATTATGCCTCAAGTCATTGTGATTTTTTTTCGTAAATATACAAGTTACTTCTTTAATTTTTTAATTCAAGTTCGTACACTAAGTTCGAATTAAGACAAGCACTAAGGTACGTGACATTGTCAAATCATATGAAATGGGAAAGCAAGTTCTCGCTGTGACTCCTAGGCTCATGGAATTTTTCATTGATAAGCCACATAAGAGTTGCATCACGGGTTTATTATGCATTGGATCATCCTTTTCATCTCAAACTCATTCCACATACAGTAAATACTTATGTAATTCATACATTTATTCATCAATGATTCAAACAAAACCTAAACATAAATACTTAGACTATTAAAGAAGAACATAAAAACTCATCAATGATTATAAGAATATTCTAAATAACAACATAAAATCAAGACCTCCTTTGCATTCATACAAAACCCTAATATAAATACTCGTACTATTAAAGCAACACATATGGTAGACATTAGTTGGACGACTTACCTTAATGGACGGACAATCACAAACTACAAAGAAGAAGGGTGAGTGATGCTCTTCAACATAAAATAGGCCATGCAAAAAAGAATATTTCATATTTAATATAATACACTTGTTCAATATTTTTGTATTTATATCTATTACATGCAACGCCAAATTTCACTATAAGCATTAACACTTGAAAGTCTTACATTCAATTATCGATATAATGTCAACAAAAGCATGTGATATATACCAACACAAGCAAAACACTTCCAACATGTGATATAAACATCAAAAAGAGATAACCATAATGATTTTGTTACTTCTTTTGTTGCCTTGGGAATTCTCTTACATAAGTGATAGAATAAATCGATCACAAAACTTTATCATTGTATTCCATACTAACATAAACCAAAATTTGCCATAAGACATATGCTTGTAATCTCTAACCAATATTTTGTATGTTAGGCATAATGTAATGGAATTTATATTACAACATATAGTTCAAATACCATCTTCATTAGTGCTCCAAACAAGTTCTTTAATATACAATTTCCTTATGATTAGAGTCAACTATCATAATCTCCCTTACTTCTAAATGAGAGGATTAGAAACAATGAAGGAAAAAATATTCAACACCAATTCATTATCTAAATTCTTATTTCATGCATTAATGCTAATATAAATAAATAAAATACAATTACCAATCTAATGTTGTATGCATTAATGGCAATATCTAAATCATTTCCAATATGTGTTGCATATATGAAAACAATATGTAAGAAATTAATAGATGATAAGGATAAGGATTTGCCCACTTTTTTCTTTTTAGTATTTAGTTTACATCTGTGTAATAAGATTACATCAATTTCAATGCATCAATGGATAGAACAATGTATTAGTTTTAATATAGGAATTAAGACAATTCCATTCTATAATTTCATGTAAAAGATGGTACTAGTCCTTTTATTATTTTATGATAATAAGGAATCACATAAACTAATTGTATATCATGTGAAAGATGGTACTAATCCTTTTATTTTTTAATGATAATAAGGAATCACATGAACTGATTGTTGATTATCTCAAAGAACATATTTTTATGCCACACAAAAGCATGCCATGCATAATACATTGATATGCCATTTAAAAATGTTTTTAGGCATCAATGCTTTGGAGAAAGAGGGTAAGGGCCATAGCCACTGAATATCCTGATGTTGAGCCCTCACACATGTATATTGACAATACTGCAATGCAATACTCCATCCAATGTTAAATTACATCATTGCAAAATATAAGAAGTAGACTTTTATTCTTCATACTGTGTTAGATTTTTATTCTTCATACTTGCAAAAATTCCTAATCGATATATACATCATCACCAACACAGTACCGTGCATGCCTATATTGGGGTAATGACTCCTTTATCATGGATTCAAATTTTTTATGGGTCTAAAGGCTATGAACAGAGTTCTAGGTCGTATTCCTTCATCTGGTAAGCTATTAAAGAAGTCAAATGAGCTAGGGACTAAAAATAAAACGCAACCCACGACTTACCTTCGGGTCCAGCAGAGGAGAGACGGCAGGGGGTAGTTGTCGGTGTGGAAGACGGACGTTGAGGTCGCCGGAGACGCACCAGCTGGCCGGACGTTCACGGAGGACTGAAATCGCCGGAGGAGAGGAGAGAAAGAGAAGAGCAGAGTCGGGGAGAGGAGAGAGGAGGGACGGCCGGACTGGTTTTAATTTAATTTTGGCGACGGAATTTATCCGTCGGTATAATTAAAACAACCGTCGCAGCCATAAGCTCCCTAACCTAGTTTCCCGACGACGTTATGCAATTTACCGACGGAGTATTTCCGTCGGTGAACCATTCCCTAGCCGACAAGTTTGGCGACCGAAATTTAAAGTCCGTCCCTATTTACAGACGGAACTGTATTCATCGCCATATTTTCGTCGCTATAGTTCCCCGCGAAATTTTCCCTCCCCCGTTGGCAACGGATTATGTTACCGTCGCCACTTCTCTTTCACTCAGCGACGGATTACGAAGTCCCGTCGGAATTCACATACGGTTCATATTCCGTCGGTATAGTTCCGTCGCTATTTCACAATTCCCTTGTAGTGTCTGTCACATGTGATGCCTGTGACACTTAACTTCTTCTTTTTTTGCAATTAAAATATAATTACTTAATTATATTTGTTCTCTATTTTAGCAATCAAATATAATTAATTAAAATATATTAAAATTTGATGTAAAATAACATTTTAACAAAAATGTATTTTTTAATATGTTTAACAAACTAACCATTATGAATAATTATGGTAATTATTCCTTCTTCTTATCTAACCAAATTATAATGATTATATTTATTATCATTTTTTACTTTATTAATTTTCGTTCCTATTACTATTCCTTACGTGAACAAACCACGAAGGGAATATTTTGATTTAATATATATAAT
Organism: Erythroxylum shatona; assembly: GCA_027568895.1. Taxonomy (NCBI): domain Eukaryota; kingdom Viridiplantae; phylum Streptophyta; class Magnoliopsida; order Malpighiales; family Erythroxylaceae; genus Erythroxylum; species Erythroxylum shatona. The sequence continues at coordinate 8,786,762 of JAOSBK010000009.1, read as the reverse complement.
CAAGTTTTGGATTAGGACAAACTATAAAGTTTGGTCTCATCTTAGTTTAAAATTTGGAATTTTAAAAATAATATGTTTAGGTTTAAAATTTAATTTATTAATTACAAATTATATCAAATTAAATAAAATTTGCCAGGTCTACATAAAAGTGAGCACTGGGTTTGCTTGTGAAGGATTGGTTGACGTGACAGAAAGGAGTGGAGGGAAAACAGGACCATCAACCGAATTAAGGGACGTTTCATGTTTGGTCACCGAACAAGAAGATCCTCCACTTTGTGAAAATATAAAACGTGAAGTTGCCGCCTTCTCTTTCTTTATACATTAGATACACACTTTTTGTATCATATTCATTTCATAAAATGTCTTCCATACTTATGAATAGGTCTCTAAAACTTAAATATGTTGATTGTTGAAAAGTGGATGTCATATTATTACATAATGTGTTGTAATATAAGACGTAATCTAGCTAGTTGAGTTCAGTTAGAATTCTAGCGTAACTATTAAGCTAGAAAAGTTTATAAATAGTTTATTTTGAGTCTTTTTCCGTATAATTGAGAAAGCAGAAAAGGGTTAGATTCTTTTCTTTTTTTTGATTATTTTTAAGATTGGTTTAAGTATTTGTTAATTGACATCAACGAGAATCCCATCCTTTATATGTTAAAATGAAAAGTTGCATACGCTCTTCAATTCTTCTTACAAAGTGAGAGAATCCCATCCTTTATGTGTTAAAAGTCGATTCTTTTGCTTCTTCTCATTTCTAAAGCTAAAAGCCTTCACCTTTATGGTTTAATAAGGTATCCTATGACAAAAGTTTAGATTTTTCCTATCATATAAGAGAGAGCTATAACGTCAATCCGATTTCAGAATCTTTATCTACCCCAAATCCAATAGCGTTTCGTTCTATTCGCTTTGCCTCATTCAGCCTTTGATATATTCCAAGCAAAACAAGCAAGATGAGAGTGATAGCCACTTTTTTTTTTTTTTTTAAACGAGTGATAGCTACTTAATAGTGTTGAAAAGTTAGAAAACGCGTATGCAAACATAAGGCAGTGGAATGTGGTACCAACAGAAATGGAAATCACGATTTGGTGTACTTTTGTATCCACACAATCATTCCTGAGTTCTTCCATGCTTACAGCAGAATCATTGGAGCAGAGCTTGTGTTTTAATGTGGGAGCAAAAAATGATGGCCTTCCATGCCTCGGTTGCTCTAACCGGGAACAGAGCAGTGCCATTAATTACACACACATACACACAAGATCTCTTTACTGACAAAGTTACCTTTTCTTTTTTCCTCACTTAACATGAAGATCAAGGTTAATCTCTTTAAACAAGTAGCTTCGTTTAGTTTTGCCAGTTTATACAGCTTGCACTGTTCTTACGGAAAACGCTTTTCCTTTTCTGGTCATAGTTTCAGGTTTCGACTTACCTTATGCACTTTCAAGAATGTTAAAACTTGCTATTAACACAACCTCAGTTTGATTAAATCAAATCCCAGAAAGTTAATCTTAAGGGTCAAGTAGAAGTAGCCATGTGAAAGAGTTGGGTACCACGATTGCTCAACTAATAATTATAATACCGTTTTCTCATTCAAATGGTGGGAAAGTATTGGCATTAAATACTAGAGACCAAAGATCACAACTTCTCCTGATTTAGAATCTGCACGGCCATAAATATTCATATAGAGATTACATCATTTTTATTTGTTTGCATTTGATGAGGGATAATAAAAACTTAATTCTTAGATTAATTTAATTTTAAATAAATCAAATTCGATTTAACTGATTTAAATTTAAATTAAATTTTGAAAAAGGTCAAAACTGTCTAATAAAATAAATTTAAAATTTATGATCCAAATTTAAATAGAATCCAATTGGAAATCACTTGTGCAGATTTAACAAAAAGACTTTATTTTCAGACTTTGCCTGTTGTGATTCCTATTCTTGATAATCTGATATAACAACATACTGGCATACAATGTTCTTAGGGTTTTAGTGAGGCGTAATTTTGTTTCCTTCTCCAATTTGCACCAATAATGCATGAAAGGAACAAAACATTCAGCTACATGTCTTTTGTACTTTTGTGTTTGTTATATGAAGAAAAGTGAAGGATCTTCAACAATACCAAAAGAGAAATGTCTACTAACTAGACATTTGTTTATGGTCTTAAGCAACGTGGGTAGTTGCTCATACTCGAGGGACATTCTCTGAGAAAAGAATAGTCTTTGATCTTCGTGCCAGGAAAGATTTGTTAGTGATTGTTGTTTCCAAGAAATCTAATGTTGCCTGTAAAGTGAGAAAGATTTACTGCGTCACAAAGCATCTGCTTTTCACGTCAGCTTTTTCAGGAATCAGCACCAGCTGAGCAGGCTCTTTCTTCCCCGCCCCTATTCCGTTTCTTTATGATCAATTTCGGTATGCTTTTAAGTGTCCGGAATTGATTTCAAGTTATATCAAGTGTCCATTCATAAAAGTGTTCATATTTAACTTGGAACACTTGAAAGTTGGCAACCGTGCCACCATATTCAAACCTGTGATTCCTGGGGAACCTGTCCTCCTGTCACCAGATAAATGTTTTATGACTTCATCAGTTGCTTGAATGACTCCACTCAAACTTGGGGAGTTTGTAGTTGTTATCTCAGAAGATGGTGGCTTTTTCAGGTAACCATATCAGGATTTCGTCTTCGCAGACCACAGGAATTGGAAGGTCTGAATCCCTATATGATGGAAAGAAAGATGCAAGTGACAGGCAACAAAAGCTCTTTATTGCTACTTGAAGTCCATGTCTTCCAGTGGATTTACAGCAAAACAAATTCAACAAAAAAGTTAAGCACCCTATAAAGGAACAGTCTATGTTATAATGCTATATAACGTGTGAGCAAAGTTTCACAAAAGACTGACAGTAACAACATTACAATTTGATCTCCTGAAGAGCTTCCGATGCACTTTCTTTAAACAAGATTAGCTCTTGCTCATCTTTCCATGCCAATTAATCATACTGATGGGAAGTATTTGTTCAGATTGAACGGTAGGGAGTAAAATTCTTCGCTCCTAGTATCACCCTTAAATGACCGGAATTTGTCCCACCAATGCTTACCCCTATCTTTCCTAATAGCACTATCTTTCTTGTGCAGGGTGTTGTCCAAGAAATAAGCCACACAGCCAGCAACAAATGCTTCAGACGAGAAAGGAACGTTAACCATATCGTTGAACTGCCAAGGAAAATATTAAATCAGCTTCCTGTATAAAATTCCCTAAGCAAATACCCAATGAGGCCAAAGGTGATTATAGCCTACCCATCTTGCTCCAGTGTGGACTGGACCATAGCCCCTAATGGCTGTGTACTCGTTGAAATATTGTGGTACTGACAAGCCAATGAAAATGGAGAAGCCCAGTATGAACTTTACTCGAAAACTGTTGAGGTTGCAGAACTGCAGAAAGCTCAGACCTCCAGCACCTAGATATCCATAATGCCATTACCAAATCATCAACATAAGCAAGCACAACAAATAAGAATTCCATGGCTACAAACATCACGTTAAGGTGTACATACCCACATAACCGAAGAAGAGGCAATACAAAGCGGCAATAATTGGTGGTGGAATTGAAGCAAACACTGCCCCAAATTTTCCTAAGGAACACCAAAAAGTTGAATCATATACAATTTAAAAGACATGAATCAAAATGAGTAGCTCTTAAGTTCCCAAAAGTTAATGACTAACCCAGAATGGAGAAGAAAAGCATGAACCCAGCAGATATCTGCACAACCCTGCGGCTGCCAACCCGTGTTAAGGCCAGAAGACCAGCATTTTCTCTATATAAAATGGTCAATACTACTGTTATAAAAAAGTCTTATCCACGTTCTGATTCTAAATTAGTATTGATGTCAGACAAAAGTTCTCCTGGTAGTCTTACACAGACACTGAGGATCCATTCACAGTTCCAAACAAACCAGAAATCAATATAGCAACTCCCTGAGAAGAAATAAGAATGTTAATACAGAAAATAATATTAATTTCTCTTAACTAAATAAAAGACGACATATGCATATGAAGTACAAGGAATTATCTGGGCCAAAGTGAGAGCATGCAGCATTATTACCTCAAGAAATCAATATAGAACCCAAGAATCCAACTACAAATGACAGTCATACAATAAAAAGATAACGCAATCAGTTCCAGTTACCTGCCAACCAACACCACGACTCAGAACAGAAGGGGGCATTGGTGTTGCACTTGCATACCTTGACACAGCAATAAAGGCACCGGTAGACTGCAAATTTGTGCAGCATAATGTGTAAGACTCAAGTCCCATACAAGATAGCAATGTAAGTAAGAACCCAATTCAGACATCACATGCTTAAACTACACCACATGTACGAGTGTGCAGGCACCTACAGATGGATAGACACAAATATAATGCAAACAACCTAGTAAAGGACACAACCTTTACAAGGGTAAATGAAGTAGCAAGCAACTAGATTTGCTGGCAAATAAGAGCTTGATTAGAGTACCAAAGAGACTATTGATTTTAGCATCAAGAAATATGTCAACCTCATCGTTACATACATCATAAAACTGCAGAAATTTAAAAAATAAAATCTTTTTCCTATTAGCATGGGATGGACATGAAATAGTTAGGGGAGTTGAACACCAATAAAAGACCATAACAGCCAGGATGGCAACAACTATATGATGTGATTCTTCATTTATAAGACGACATTTGTGAGAAGATGAAGCAGAGGAAACAAAGTGAAGGAAAATGCCAACCTCAACAAGAGCAACAAAGGATGCCATCATCATGGCAAAGGCTTCACCAGCATCAAATGAAGGTGGACCCCACTGAAAGGGATAAGGCACTCTTATCCTGCAAAACCATAATTCAGGATAAGGCAGAGAAAATGTGAGTCCAAGGAATTTGGTAATTTCTTCAGAATTGCCTTACACTGCATCCAAGCCATTCTAAGGCTGTATCGGAACAGCCAACCTGGGGATGGAAACTAGAACGTTCAGCTAATTTGCTTGCTTCATTAAGGTTTCACAAGGGTTGGCAAAAACGTGCTACGGTTACAGAAGCAGGATATGACACATCTATCTATATACATACAAACATTATATATATATATATATATATATATATATATATATTCATCTCATATCGTGTTTCTAGATCTGCTAATTCGTGGGACCATTAGTTCAAATATGCAGCACATATACCAAGTTAAACATCAAATCAACAATAGAAGTTTGAATCATCATGCAATGAACATCTTTAACTTATAGTCTTATTCTCTGAAGACGAAACAAGATATGGATATCCATATGAAGAGTAAACACCCTAAGTTTTGCAGATAGCCTTCGCGACCAAAATTGAAACATGTGGCAATTAGTTTTAGTTGGTAAACGCATTGTGACTAAACTTTCTAAACATAACAAAGTGATAACAGCAAAATTTACATCACTTTCAATAAAGACCCAATCAAATAGCCAATAGAACATATACAATTCCCATAAATAGTGATAATATAGATAAAAACCAGAAAAAAGAAAGTTGTCTGCCTGCCTTAACTTCAGACCTACCATGGAGCAGCATCTATGAGTCCAGCACGATCAGTTCGACAAGTTGCTTGTGTAGCCGGTGCTGCACCATTATAAGCCCCACCTACCGTAAGGAGATGAGCATAAATCCATACAATGGCCACTGAGAATATGACAGCAAAACGATCAAAGACATGCTTTCCTCCCTTTAACACATGGGGCATATACTGCAAAACGTGTAATGGGAACTAACTCAGGCTGAGTACAATCTCAATATCACATTACTGAAAGAGACCACAAACACCGAACGGCTGACAGAAGGCAGAAATTAATTTCCTTCAAGTAGTAAGAGCATAAAGCACCTGTGAAATAAATACTAATATGATGAGCTCCGGCAGCCCAATCTCCACACATTTGGCAACCTAAACATCAAATGGAAATATGAAAACCAAATGTATAAGAGAAATATTAGCAAGAAGGGAATGAGCTCCATAGCATGTTCCCCCCACCCAGCACAACACCCTAGGCTCAATTTACACCTTCCCCATCTCCCAGTGCGTGCCCCCCCCACCAAAAACCAAGAACAGGGTTAGCGCATCTCAGAAGTATGTGCCCACACAGTTTCTAATTGCTCATATGCAACAAAAGGAAGCTTACCCCAGGGAAACCAAGCTCATACAGCCCAAAACCAACGAGAGCAACCAAAGGAACAGCTGAAAGTGGACTTAAGAACCTGAAATGTGTGAATCATTAACTTATTAGCATTAAATAGATATTTGCACTTACTCAGCGTAAACCAGACTACAATCAGCCAAGCACTAAAATCAGCTACTTCACGAGTCAACTGCACTTAGATTCAGCAATGTATTTGACTCACATAGTTTAGACAAGAACAGTAATATGCGAATCTCAACACAAGTCAATTAGAAAATGATCGATGACTTCACCTCAGCAGGATAATAGCCTTTTTACATTACAGTATACAATCAAAAGTTTAGAAGATCACTGGTTCTATTCTGTACTAACCTCGTAACATTACGCCAAAGTCCACTAAACCCTAGAACAATCTGTAGTGTTGATGCAACAATTAGGGCACCTTGAATTGCACGCATTGTCCTCTTAAATTTCTGTGTCAGAAGGAAATATCATTAAAGAATAATTGCGATCATGAGACAAGTATCATAAGACCAGTTAATGTATTTTTCAGATATGCACTAGTTCGCACACATATTTTATCTTGAGTATGTCCTGGTTTTCAACTTTTACTCAAGAACAAGTTGCATCACCAGTTCTAAAAACTTCAGAAGCTAAAAAGTTCTAAATTGCAAAAAACCTGAATAGGATCTAGACCACCACTAAATCGACCGGCCAGTATAATCGAAATTGTAGTAGGCACAAAGGTATATGAGCCCCCAATCACAGCTGGCAATCGAGTTCCAAACAGAGTTTGCAGCAATGTGTTTAAACCAGCAACAAACAATAGTGTCTGTATCACTTGGGCCTTCTCCTTCTACAAGAATGACAAACACTGCATAAATCTCAAGTGAAGATGGATCACTTCTGGAGAATATTATCATCTTTAGCTGAAAATGACTTATCAACTTCATGCAAGCTTCCCAATTCGACTTACATTTCCACCTCCCATCTGGGGCACAAGAGCTGTAGGAATAAGAACAGTCGTCCCAAGCATCACAAGGTAATGTTGGAAACCAAGTAGAATGGCCTCAGCTGCATTAAATTGTTCCAAGGGTCAACAAGATGCAAGTATACACCCTCTTATAACGTTCATAAAATAAGAATATACCAAAATAGTCAACCATCCTCACAAGTGCAACTTGAACACATCAGAGAGGAAAAGATTCACACAAAAGGGGAAATTAATTATAATCGAAAATGGGAAGTACTTAACAAAAGAGTCACATTTCTTATGAAAACAAAAAAAAAAATCACATGGACATAAATGAATTATCACATACAGAAGAAGTGTTTTTTTTATAAAAAATTTCAAATCGATACTTCCATACAGAAATTCCTATGCAAAAAAGGAATAAAGAATAAATGGCAAAAAAAACATTAATTGACATTAAAAACTTTCAGAAAGGAATCATCGATTAACAAGAAAATAATTGCCTCACACTTTCCTTTCTTATTCAATCTTTAATGCGACCACAATCTTCAATAGACAAAACAGTGAGGTTTGCTTTCCGGAAACATCATTTAGCCCTTTGAAAAGGAGCCTAACTAGAAGAAAAGAGAATAAAAGCTCATAAAGTCGCAGGGACATCAATTAATAATCCTAAAAACTTAACCAAAACATGGTCTGGTAGATTCAAGGAATACTTGCCTTAAAATCTCAACTAAGGAATTAGAATCTAAACCCACTAGTAAAGGTCCATAAGTACAGAAAAGGCAAATAAAAGTATGCTTATTGATATTGAATATACTCACGCCATGGAGGAGGACTAGTAATGCAGTAAGAGACATTTGGAAGTTGCTCCTTAGATGGGTGTGGCTGTGGCTCCACCTTTGCCGCCATGAATCTTCTTCTCTCTTTCTAGAACTTTCTTTCTCTAGCAAACATTAAAAAGACGAAAGAAAAAACAGCTTCAGGAATGAGTGAATGTTCTAAAAAGGAGCACAAATACCCAAATCTAATAAGCAGAAATCAGATCCCAAATCCCACAGAAAACTAACTGAATTGACAAGAAACCAGAGATAACACTCAACAATACTCAATAATGCAACTACCCAAAAGCCTGAACAACCCACGTAGATGAGGATAAAAGAAGATTGCAGGGTAGTGGAAGATGAAAGTGTAACCACAGAAGTATAAAATAATGCTCTAAATTATTGAAAAGAAAAACATGAGAAAAGTACCTTTTTACTATAGCAATCTTGAAAGCAATCCAGAATTCGAGTGCCAAAAGAATTTAAAGTCAAAAAAAATCATGTACCCCACACACAGCCAGGAAAACGGAAAAAGCTTTACTTTCTTTCCACTAGCTAGAGAAAAGGAGCGAAACCCAGATGCTCTTTAGAGCAGAAAAAACAACGTACATGAACGAAAACAAAGAATAATAAGAAGAGCGAGCAAGTGAAAGTTGCAAACTTTGCAATGAAAATGGAATAAGAAGAGAGTGGGAAACAGTAGAAAGAGTAAATTTTTTGTTTTTCTGAAGTCTCTCTTTCGTTGTCCCCCCTGTAACATCCAAGGATAAGAAATCTACCAACTATATTAAATGCCATTCTTATGCAGTTACCTACTTCAATCGAGTGATTCCTTTACAAGTGCCCCCAAGTTTCGCAAACACATTGAAGTTGACATGGTTAGATTAAGCCATGAAGCTCGCTCTGTTGAACGACGTCGTCCATTCCATTCCATTCCACAGGAGTACAGCCACCGCTTGGCAGCTACTATCAATTATCCTCGGAAAACGCACCTAGATGTTCACGTCATTAGTGCATGAAAAGACGGAATTGACCTTGAGAAGTTGGATGCCATGTCGGGCACGTGGACGTGGAGTTGTTGGAATGATGGTAGATTGGGAAGTTTAAGTGCACAAGACGACGATGATCAGGTGCGGGTATGGAATATGTACCCAATAGGGAGAAACGACAGCCGACACTATTTTCTCCGGAATCCGGTGGATTACATAATCAAACAAAATGACAAAAATCTTTTATCTTAATATAAAATGATGAATAGAGATTATATAATACGGACTAACCATATCTTCAGTGTAAGAAAGCTTGTGTTTATGATACAAGTGATTTAGACAGCATAACCAATGGCTTTATGTTGGACCTGTTCTCCTTTTCTTCTGCTTAGCCAATTTGCACACCTCTATAGTCGTTGTCATAGTGATGCCACATGTTATCAAAAGAGGTAGATACCTTCTCCCGGACCAGAAATGAAGGTAAAATTTTTGACAAAGTGCCAAGGTTGGCGTTTGCACTGGAGCTACTTGGCGGACAAGTAAATAGGCACGCGAAAAGACAAGCTCTACGAATCGGTGGTCCTTTGACTAATCAGACCTGGACGCCGACCATTTTTTAATATTTTTATTCGTAGAGCATAGTGAAAATGAAACTTAAATAATCACATGGTGCAGGTGAGTTAGTAAGGGGCTCTTCAGATTTAAGTGAGGTCACGGGTTCGAACCGTCCTCATGTATGCAGTCGTTTAAAATTTGGGGCCAGAGTTTTGCCTCCTTCAAGAGACCTACCCGGCTCGAACGAGGATTAGTCTGAGTGTGGATGGTTTAAAGGTGTCTTCCCATAATTGGAACCCTCTTAAGACACCTCGTGGGCAACCCAAAAAAAAAAAGAAACTTAAATCTCCTACCAACTTTTTATTTTAGAAGGAGAGACGTGTGGAAAACATTATAAATTTTATACTTTTTAATATTAATTATTTTATAATATAAAGATGAGATAATATAAGTCGAATATTTATTAATATATATTAAATTATCAATTTTTGTAAACTGTATAATGTCTCTTTACTTCTAAATTGGCAAGCATGTGAGTGAAAGGCATGGTCTAACAGTCGCTTCAAGTAAGAAACATACGTTCGGTGCATAAAAATCAATACATACGAAATGTAAGTAACTCAGAACCCAGAAGCACGTACTTGGGGTGTGACTGCATAGGCCGGTGTAGACACAGGGCTTGTTTAGTAAATGCATTTTTTAAGAATTGAGAGACATTCAAGTCTTTTGGTCACGTCAAGTTGTGCTGATTACGTTGACCTAATGTGTTGCTTGTGAAAATGCTTACAAGGGGAGCATTTTTTTTCTTCTGAAGATACATTATTGCTTTCCCCTCACTAAAGACTAGTATAGTAAACTTCAACTTGATTAATAAGTCAATTAATCGATAATAGAATCAACTAATAGCTAACATAATTAGCTAATTACGGGTCATAATACTTGAGTGTCTCTTGAAGTTAATATAACAAGCTATTTTCATTTTCCAAATAAAAAAGAACAAAGACCTAATATTTCCTGCACCAGTATGATTGTTTGAATTTTGCCTTATGGCGTTAGTTGGGAACATGGATTGGTCCACTGCTCTCTTTTGTCAATACCTGCAAAAAGTAGGATAGGACCAAAGTGGACATTGATTCTTGGCATTATGTGGGCGTTGCAGCTTGTTTAAGTTTGTCCTATTGGTGGGCCACCTGTATGACTCACTATCAAACATTGTTCGCCATTGGATAGTTGTCTTATATCGGTAGGAAATTGAATATACACATTTTCTCCAATCCTGATCAACTAGAAATGAGCATGGGGAATAAAATGATGCCAGCGCTGGAAAGATGAAGGGGTGATAATTGATTATTACGGTTTGATATTAAATTTATTTAATGGTTGAGTGAATTTTTTTAATAATATATTTGAATTATTACGTGCCAATCTTACTAAAAATTAATAGAAAGATTTAAGTGGGGTTTATCTCTTTTGAAGTGCCTTTTTTTGTGTGTGTAAACCATCCAATATTCGATGCCACATGGACAGCCGATTAATCCAGATTTGAGCCGGATAGGACCATATAGGTGACAAAACTCTCCCTCACGAGTGTGACTCCATACTTAAGATTCAAAACCGAGACTTTAGTTAAAGGAGGAGAAGTCCTAACCACTCCACCACAGCACTCGCGGGTTTTGAAGTGCCTTTTGATGTCTTCTATTGCATTGGTTGAGCTTCAAGTTGTCAAATCATCTCGTTGGGTTAGTGATTAAAGCTTTTTGTTGGGGATTGACATAAGCATGCAGAAAGGACATTTGGAACAGTTTCTAACAGTAATACTTTAAGTGTCTAGGGAGTTAGAAGGTCTAAATTTTAGGGAGAAGCCGTACCCTTCACTTCAATGTGTGCTAGCCTTTATATATACAGACGCAAAGTTGTACATTTCTCTTTGGCAAAAGGGTCATAAAGTACCTAAAAAACTTAGTTAGGACTTTAAGGTTTATAAACATTCAAAATACAGCCGTAACATTTGACAAATATTCGAAAAAGCCCTTTGGTTAATAGAGGACTTAACCCCTCCATTAAATATTTCTTACGTTGAATATCTTAATTTTTTTATAGGAATCCATTGTCAGGTGGCATAATATCTAACACGGGTCGATACAATCTAGTTTATTAGTCTAATAACTAATCCATAATCTGGTTTATGAATATGATAACTAATCCTTTTAGCCTAATCTTTTTAACTAATATGATAACTAATATCCCTAAATTAATCGTAACCCTAGCTAATTTCCCAAAATCCCAATTTACTTTCCCTCACCTTGCTTTCTTAGCATCTTCTCTACTTTTCTTGACCAGAATTTTTCCTTTTTAAGTGTTGCTTTTCTGCACTTTGTGGCTCTACTTCCTTTCTCTGCCTCTTGTCTGCTTCTCTTTCACATTTTTTTAAATCCTTTTTATGTTGTTTCTCTGCTTATTTTTGGCTCTACTTCTTTGCTTGTTAGGCATTGCAGCTTTGCTTCTGTTTTGCGTTACTTTTGTGTCGAGGTCTTCTACCTATCTTTGTTGCGTCTCTTTATCGCCTTACTTCTGTCACACATTGCTTATTAGCGTTATATTGTTTCTTTGTGTGGCCTTTCTTTTTTGCGTCACCTTGCATCTATGTCTGGTGATATCTCTTCTCTAGTTCTCTACCACTTGTCAATAACATGCACATTAGTTTGGACTCAAAGTGCCTTTTACCTACCCGAATTGAGGTCTGGAATAAATTGCCTCCATCTAAATATGCTTTGAGAGTTTATACCAACTGACGAAGCACCAAAATGAGGATTATAGGTTGTATGGTTTTATCATTTTTAATAAGACCTTTTGATGGTTTCATATTACTTATCAAATTTCATATAAAGCATATTACATCATAATCTTCCATAGGTGATCTTTTGTCAATTCTAGTCAAGAGAGGGGAGGGATATGAGAACTAAAATTGAGGGAAGTTTTTGAATTATGCTACAGTGTTAGAGATGTGACATGGAATTTAGAAAATATCTAGTGTTATTTCCTATTTGCAATGTGTTTTGTTTATCTTCTTTAATTTCTATTTGTAACCAAATGTGTTTGCATTCCTTGAATATAGCATTTCTTTTTCATGTAATGCAAGCATGCCATATGAAGTCATGTAAAGATGAATAACGTAATCCAAATAAGTTCTAAGGTATATAGTTATTTTACTTATGCAATTTTGGAAATGGAATTTGAAGACACTAATAATTCCAGCTATAATAATGGACTAATAGTGATTTGCTATTGTGGGTTAAAAGTTTCTTTAAGGACTTTTTGGAGCAATAATAATCTTGGGATCCTAATTACCCAATTGGTAATTGTTAGTTTTTCTAATGGTACGATAAACAATTTTATGATAGAGTTGTCTATGTTATTTAGAAGTTAAGGAAAGAAATATCTGCACTTAAGGAGACGGAATCAAGGAGAAGTTTAGAAGAAATGAAGGTACTTGACGTGTAAATGAAATTTATGAGCCAAAACAGTGAAATGATGATGAAGGAGAAGAAAGAGTTAAGATTGATGTCATTAAATATAATCGTAGCCTTCTTTTTAATTTTAGTTTTGTTCTTGATCTTGTATATGGTTGCAAAATAGGTTTAGGCATTTAACTTAATCTTCATATGCACGGATGTAAGAAATTTATAATGTATAAATTATGTTTTGTTTTCGTTACGATTTATTTTCCTCTATGTCAAATTTTATTGTTTTGTAAACATCCCAATTGCTCAATAAAATGATCTTGGTTCAGCCGGATTCTGGCAAATATGTGCGTTGCCGTTTGGATCCATGAATAGGTTGCTTGCTGTGATAACTGCT
>JAOSBK010000009.1:8760663-8773276 GCA_027568895.1 Erythroxylum shatona | reverse complement strand
TTTATAAGTAGTTAAATAGTATTAACTTAATAATAGAGAAATAACAATCATTAGAGTATCTCACCTAAGGTAGAATTGTTATTATCTTAATATCTGTATGAGTCAGGAAACACTTCAACTCTCTACATAAAAAAAGAGATGTTAGAAATATAAATAGGAAGGTGTTAAATCATGAAACAAACAAACCAATTATACACCTATAATAAAGATAAAAGGGAAATAGTAAATCTATATGTTAAATTACGTAAAGTAAAATAAAACCCTTATAAAATACATATTTTTACTTTTTCTCTGTTGACCTAACATCTTTAAAACCTTATCTAAAGTTAAGCAAGAACCAAAAGTAATGGAGCGACAAAAATGGAGAAAGAATGGTAATCTCATTTTGTATTTCTTATCATAATCTTAGTTTATTAAGAATATACCTAACAAATACATTTTTCACTCCATCTCAAGTGTTTTCTCTTCTAATTTCACTTGCCCATCATAGTCAACTATTGGGATAACACAAATATTAATTGTGAAATAGTAGGTATTTGAATGAAAATAGTTGGGTATTTGATACTTGATAAAAGATACTGTGAAAAGTGAATGGAAAATGTTGGGTATTTGAGAGTGGAAGAGATTAAAAAAAGCTAAAATGTAAGAGAAAATTTAAATTAAACACTAAAATGGATAGTCATGTCACATCCATCTCAAAAAATAGCAAATGAAAGAGGCAGTTAGTTGATATATACTAGGGGAAAAAGATAATTCATCAAATATTTTAAACTAAAATAGGCGACTTAGTGGAAGTGGTAACTTTTGATCTACTTAATAACTGTTTAACCTAAAATATGGTTATACTAGTCAATTTATCATTATTTTTGTAACATCTCGTTACCCACGTTAAGACTAGAATAGTAAATATGAGAGATTATTTAGAAATTAGAAAGCGCATTTCATGCTTATGCATATTATAGCATGCACATACACGTGAATATTGATTTTTTTGCACATTAAGTGATTACACATGCATTCATTGACATTTTTCGGGTATAATTGAGTATAAATGTGATTGTATTGAGAATTGTGATTTTTATGTGTTGAAAATGTAATTGGAGGGTATATTTATTGATTTAGAATTTTTAGTAAAAATTAAGAAATTTTTGAAATTTTGGGTATTATCGGACTAGAAAAAATGTCAAGTGGTAAGACAACTGATAAATGGTAGTAGAATTATTGTCCAATGACAATAGAAATTTTGATAAATGACTTTGTAATTTATTGACGAGTGTCATTGAAAACTGAGAGGCAATTAGAGTAGAAACTTAATTTGATTGGACTAGTTAAAGGAAGGAACCCAGTTTAAAGCTATAAGAATAAAACATGTGGCAAGTGTCACTTGCCAAACCATGTCTTAAGATCACTATTCTTTTAATTGAAAGACGACCCTTATCTTATTTCTCACGATTCTCTTGTGATTTCTTCATCTTCTTCGTGGCTTGCTTTCTTCTTCTCCTCTATTTTCATTTTTCTCCATTCACTCTCACCTCCACCAAAGTTGAACCAACTCTCTCATCTTTCAATTACTACTTCCTTCATGTTATCTTCTTCATTGCCACAAGAAACCTAAACCTTCCAATCTCCATGATGATGTACGTGGGATGCATGGAAATTTAGGGATCCTTGGTGTTCTTGAAAAGTTTGAAGAATTAGAAACCAAATCAAGTAAGTAGCTTGTAAATCTTCATGGGTAGTGTTTAATGAAGCTTTTATGATGATAGTTAGAAGTTAAATGGCTTAAAGTGATGTTTTACGTATGATGATCATGAGTAATGAATAGTTGATGTAAATGTCTTGCTTTTCTATATGTATGATGAGTAATAATTCATAAATTATTTTAAAGATGTTTTAAAGGTAGAATGATCATCATAATGGTGTTAAGATGAGTTCAAAAAATTTATAATGAATGGTATATGCACATGTTCTATTTTTGAGTTAATGATCAAATATAGATCATGATTTATTTGTGAATAATATTGAGTTGAATTGGAGTTGATAATGAAGAGTAAATAAAGTAGGAAAAGTGATCTTTGTACAAGTTGTGTTAGGTATAAAATTTGGAAAAATTGGAAGATGAGTGCTGAAAAATGTTAGTAGTAACATGTTCACTGATTATGCTTTTGTGTTTTAGCCATAACTTGTTCTCTAGTTATCCAAATAAGATGATTCTTAATTTGGATTAAACTAGAGAGATATGGATATATTTTTTATGAAGACATCGAATTTAAATTCTATCTTTAAGAGTCTCAAAAATTGACATGAAATTGAGAACAGAGTGTAACAAATTGGTGGATGAATGTATATGATGTGTTTTGTTTCGAGCGTATGAGAATGTGTTCTATTTTGAGTGTTTATGATCAAGTAGAGAATATGAATTATGTATGGATGATGTTAAGTTGAAATTAGGTATACTTGAAGAAGTTATCAACATGAGATGATAAATTTTGAATATGAATTGTTGTTATATATAAGTGAGATATGTTATGGAAAAGAAAGATAGAAATTTATGAATGATGAGAATTCGTTGTAAGTGATGAATCAAATGAGTAGAGATTAGAGAGTTTAATGAAATCAAATTGGTATTTGAATTGTTATGAAATGATGTTGCATTAGAGGAAGTGAATTTGGGACAATTTAGAGTGAAAGTAAGGTTAAGATAGATGTAGAAACCTTTGGGAAGGCTCTTGAGTGAGTTTTGTCTCACCTATGTCCATTGGACAAACTTTAGGTCTGCTAAACGGGCCTTCTCGGGTATGAAAAGACTCCTAGCCTCATCCATGTCCATTAAACGGATATTAAATCCATTAAACAGACCTTCACGGGTCTATAAAACACTCTTGGCCCGTTTATATCTGTTTTGGTGCAGTGTATGTCCGATTAGTGGACATTCACTGTACACTTTCAGAAATTCCCGATTTGATCATCCATCGTCCTTATCTAGGAACTCTGGATGCTCCGTTTTGGAAGAGGTTGAAACCATTCAAGGAAGGTCCAGAAGAGAGACTTAGAATTGTTAAGATCGAAAAGATGTCTGTATATATAAAGGGGAGAAAGAGAAATAACACAGGCATATTAAGCTAATAATGCCCATAGATGCCATAATGCTAGTTCAGTAAGTCTATCATAAAGATGATAGACCACTCAATAAGGTATAACAGCGTCAAAGTAATAGGGATGAGGAGGAACATTGAGAGTGATGAGTGTGAGGTGAAGATAGTAGAACATACTTTGTCATATAAGAGTAAGAGTCTCTTCTAGTGTAGTTGGAGGATTTTTAGAGAGGGGATAAAAGGATTTTGGAGTTTTGGCATATTGAGAAAACTCCGTGATGGGAAAGAGGAGAGGTATTATTGTGGAGGGAGTGAGGAGGTTGATATTCTTTCAAAGTCAAGAAAGGAAATCAACTAGGATGTTCAGGTGGCTGGTACGTGGAGCTATTTACACCAGTGAATCGAGAATGACCCTTCTCATTGTGACTCCTAGGCTTATGAAAATTTTCACTGATAAGGCTCATTGGAGTTGCATCACGAGTTTTTGGCCTATGTACCAGTCAAAGTGATTGATAAAGCACATCATCCATAAGAGATTGAGGATAAAAAAAAATTGACTGTAAAATTCTAGGTATGCTAGCCGAGACATAAGCCCTTTCTCCTCAACTCTTAAGGCCTACCTTTTAGGAATTTACATTCTCCAATCTTTCCTTGTTTAACAACGACCTCAAACAAGATTTATGTTTAAGATTTTTGATACACATGATCCTCATGAAGAAGTAAGTGTAGAGCATACTTGTCTTTTTGTATGACTAGGACTACATTACTCAAGAATCAAGCTTTCAGGAGAGAGAACTTAGAGAGAAGCCATATGATGAATACACACAATATTTTCTATTGATAATGGTCTGAGTACAATGAAAGAGAACCTGCTTTTATGGACTAAGCAAAGGGATAAAGACAAACAACTTTTTAAAAAGAGATTCCTTATGGACAATAATGCTTACTAACTTACAAAAGCAAATAGTAAAAAGAAAAATGATTGAGAAACACTGGATCCCAAAGATATCTGAGCTGTAGTCAGAATGCCTTTTCTTCCATGGAGGGTGAAATCAAGACGAATAGCTTCAACGTGAAGATGTGTATAGCTCTGCTCTCTCTAAGGATAGACGAGCTCTTTTGGAATTTCTAACTTCACACACTGTTCTATGATGGTAGCTTTTAAACCACATTGCTCTATACGGGAACTTTGGATTATTTCTGTAACTTTTGGACGATGGGTCGAGAAAATGATTCTTATACTTCTTATCCAAAAACGGTTACGAGAATATATACTGTAGGTATTGAGCAAAGGTAATGAAGTATCAGAAATACGACATTTTATTATTACTTTTGAACTAAAGTTTAAAAAGAATTTCAAAAAAACTATACACTAAGTTTTTTATAATTATAAAATAAAAATTTAAATTATAAAAGAAATTTGTCTTTTATCTTTAAAATTAATGGTATGAATTTTGCTAAACATAATTAATTTTTGTGATAACTTCACTAATTTTTATTTAAAAAATTTAAGTATAAATGATTATTCCTCATTCTTTGAGATAATATATGAATATTAATTTGGCAACTTTAAACTAATGTATTGTTAGTGAATATATGAAACCAAATAAGTTGGCTCACATAGTAGCTCAAGCTATTGTGGTAAAATGGTCACTTAATATGGTATCAAATCCTATCACCTACTTATTAGTCAGCACAAGGTAGAATGAACCTGTGCAAGTTTCAAGCCCAAAGGGCTTTCACTTGAGGGGGTGCGTTAGTAAATATATAAAATCAATTAAGTTAGCCTCATACAGTAACTTAAGCTATTGTGATGAAATGGTCACTTAACCTGGTATCAGAGCTTTAAAAGATCTTGAGGAACATATGAGTAATTAATATTTTACAAGCTCAAGAGCAAAAAAGGGCAAAGAGAGGCCAAGAAAGTGAAAAGATGGAGGGAGCCTATCTAACAAAGATTCCGTCATCAAAAAAGAAAGGAAATATTTGTCAATATGGCCATTATGAGAAGTTTGGTCATAAAGAGAAAGATTGCTGGCATAAAGAGAAGTATCGATGCTTTATGAAAAAGGATTGCAAGTTTAACAATGAAGAAATATAGTGCACAACAGCTTCTAGTTGGTGAGAAGTGCACGAAGATGTATCAAAGAGAGAAGTGTTCTATAGAGATTAGTGATGACAGAAGTGCTCATGTTGAAGAGCAGGGGAAAGTGTTCCAAAGAAAAGAATTGCAAAGAGATGTGCTCCAACCATTAAAGGGTGATGGAAAGTACATCATTAAATTCAAAAAGTTACAACTTTAAAACAAGAGGAAATGTTACAACTTTGAATCAAGAGGGAATGTTAGAGAATGATTCAATGTTGTTAAAAATGAAGTCTTTGTTTAAAAATAAAATTTGGAAAATAGTAAATATAACATACATTATTTATTAAAAGATAAAATTTTATCTATTAAAATACTGTTAGGATTTAAACTTTTAAAATTTTGATTTGTTTGCTTAATATTTATCTAGATATTAGCTTAGTTTGTTATCTTATTGTTTATATATTTAAGCCTTCAACATCAACGTAAATAGCAATTCATCAATAAATTGCTTCTTACATTCTCTCTTTTTTATTCTTTTTTTGGGTTAAATTTTAGTTCTAAAATCCAACAGTATTATTAAAATTTAATTTTTAAAAATTTTAAAATTATTCAAAACAATACACTACCATGTTAAGAGTCGAAATTAGTACGTGATATAAAAGTATAATATTCGCAATTTTGATATACAAAGTAGGAGAATTCGTAACACTGCTATGAAAGAATGGTCGACATCGAGCACATTCACCGTATCGAAATCTTCAGCATGTTATAGCTCTCCGTATTCTTTACAATAGGTACTGTACATGCAAAACTATCAATCAAGCATGAGAACAAATTCTCAACTTGAATGATTTCCATTGGACGTGGAAGGCTGCAAGATCTTCCTCTCCTCTAAAGCTAGTCTCTTGTGCAATCGGTGTTGGTGCTCAGTAAATTCCATGAACATATCTCTCAGCCGCTTCACAGTCCTGTACTCATCAGACTCCGGATATACAACCCTCAGATCGTTGTTAATCCCAGTAGTTCGATGTGGTAAGTGAGTCTGCAAAATGTAAATAAATTACCAATCTAAACGATGAAATCTAAAGCTTGATTCTTCAATTATTACAGAAGTTCGCAAATAGAGTCCGTAGAAGATAATGTGCAGCACATTATATAACTCTAGAAGTGAATGCAGCAGCATCTTACATTGTACAACTTCTGAAATTCCTACAACAGAGAATTGAGATGCCCCATACGTTATTAAGAATGGCAACAAAAAACTTACCTGAAATTTAAGCATCAGAGTCCAAGATGGCACTTTAAACACATCATGCCCTGATAACTTCTCAGCTACCACCAATGGCCTGCAACGAATGAATAACTGATTAAGACAGCTTTGACAGAGAATTTAAATCTTTGAAATAAGTGACAGAAAGAGCTTCTGGGCACATCATAAAGTTATATGGATTTCATCGTACACCTTGTTTTTGAGAAGCAATTATACAGCAGACATTTCTTGTCAGATCATTTAATGAACCATCTACCAGGCAAGTCCATGAAATATAAAAATCTCATTTAACTTAGATCTTGCCTCCGAGAAGACACCAATATTTCTTTCTCCAGACCCCCTTCCAGAATGGAAGAAATTCCACCCCAAGAATTAAACTGCTAGTTCAGAACTAACTAAACTATCTAATGATCTGCAAGCATAGATTGCACACACTAAAACTTGAAGGAAAAAAAAAACAGGACAAAGAAATAACTCAAACTTGAATGAAACATGCAGTATTTTCAACTCTAAAGCACTACAAAGAAATCACTCAATTTTGTGAAATAAGTGCCTAGTACAAAAAGCAATATTTGGGCAACCAATAATGTGTGCATACCTTCCTCTGCAGGACACGATAATATGATTTGGACTATCTAAAAACTTGTTTAAACTCTGAAGATTCTTCTTACAATCCAACATAATAGCCCCTTTTGTATATGTCTCTGATGGCAAACTAGGGGAAATATATGCTCGGACTGAGATTGAAGTATGTGCATGTATGAATTCCACTATAGATGAAGGCAACAAGTCTTTGCCGAGATTGTCAATCAACAGAATAGACTGGTCACCTGCGCCTCCCATATCAGTTTCTTCTGCATCTTCTTTTATGTCCTTTCCGCTGTAAGTTTCAATCTGATTCGCTGCTAGAGATACAAAGAAACTAGAAAGAAATTAATTCATATGGGAAATAACATTTGGGAACAGTTCAAATGCTTTCTATCATCACTTTCCTCATATAATTTTCGGTCTGGCGCATTTCCTGTTTCCTGCACTAATAAAATTTTTAGTTATGCAAAATAATCAAAGATACACATAGATCTCAAATCATCCAACATATGGAACAACTTGCATTGGTGAACTGCTGACCAAAAATTGACTTCGGCGTCTTACACAAGGTAGACCTCTTATGACAGGGAGTGACATCAGTACAGGTAGGACTACCATCGTTACAATGCATGTGCGCAATGTTCAATTTCTTCATTGCTATCTCAAAAAAGATGCTTACTGTAGGATCAAGGGTCTCAGTAGATTCAACAAGGCAGACATTCTCAATTTTCTTGTTGGCCACAAAACCTGCAAGAGGGCCGTGCTGCCAAACTAGTATGAAGGTGCACAAGCACTCTTCTTCTCCCTTTTCAAAAGAATGAACCTTGCGAACCACCTGGCAAAAATAATATTGTACAAGAAGGCAAAATCATGAGACTAAAGTACTCAAATATGGAAAAGAAATCAACTAAGCACATGTTTCAGTAGTTTTTTCAAATGAATTTATTTCCCTTCTTCCTTTTGATGATAAAAAAACACAAAATTCACATTAATCCCTCGTTCCATGACACTGCCCGAATTAGGTAATGCCTCGTGGTTGATTTATTTGCCTAAGAAAAGACCAATGCTAACCATAGCAAACAATATGGATCCCCAACAACTAAAATCCAGTGTCGTCAAAACATCTGTTTACTACTCGTCGTGATTGCTTTGGAGTTATGACAGAAGATCTGTTAACAGTGTCTCACACTTTCCCTTTCTGTGGTTTAATTGCGCAACACAACCCACGCAAGTGAAAAAATCTTATTCCAATTACTAGAATAACGAAGTTTTCCCGAAATGCTAAGTAAATTTTCTCATGGAACTCCGCATCCAAATAAAGAACAAACCCAAAGAACAAAAGAGCAAAAAAGTACACACATCATCAATCACGGCATCATAGAAGCGAATGTCCAGGTCGTTGAAGGAGTGGGAAGCACAGACAACGGAGCCCGGCAAGACTTTGGAGCACTGGTTGTCCTGCAACTGGGCAGAGATGGGTCGAAACCGATTCTTCAATTGCTGAAGCTTCTCCAGAGAGCTGAAACGGTTAGCATAAAGGACGACGTCCTCAAGTTCGCTGAAGTTTTGGAACTTGATGGTGAGTTTGTCGCCGTCGAGTAGCGTCTGGACGCTGTACCAGGCATCGTCCTCATCCCAACGGAGCTCCACATTGAAAACGGACGGAGAAAGAGGGTCGGCGATGCAATCCTTCGCTTGCAGCATTGGAAGAGAGCAAAAGTGGCGTTTCTAGTACAGTGCCAGAGACTTGCACTTTACCCCTCTACATGATTCCTTTTCTTACTTTTTCCAGTATAATTTAAAAATAGGGTAACGGGTGTCAACGTTTAGATCAACCAAACACCTGTCTTTCAATTGTAAAGTTTTTCACGAAGTTTGGGTTGCGATCGGAGATATCCGTTTGCTGGATGAACTAGATCAATCCTAAATTGACACATAAAATAGGTTAAAAGGAGACGGAAGGCAAATCAAGGGACACAAGGCAGTGATTAAAATGGAAAGAACATAAACCAAATATGTTGATACGAGTGGTTCAGCATTCTCATTTTTTAATTAGAAGCCTCGAGTTCGAGTCTTGAGAATAGAGAAATTTGTTTGATCAGTATTTTATTTTTACGGGCTGACCCGGTGCAAACAGGGATTAGTCTGAAAATGGATGACTTAAAGGCGTTTTTCTACAATTGGGATCATCTTGGAACACCTTGTACACTTAAAAAAAAGAACATAACAATTTCAAGATAATAGAAAAGGTACAACATAAATGAAATGGGAATTCACCATGTGGATAAGAGACAACTTATTATGACTAAGGACATTGAACCTGGTTCTGATACCGCTCTGGCGTCCTATGGTCCTTTATAGGACGACACAGGAAAACTATGACCTTTTTCTGATTAACCTTCCCGACTAACTCCTTTCTAAACCATTTTACTAGTGGAAGACATCGACTAATCAAAGTCGGATTGGAAGTGTGTATCATTACATAGCTGTTCTAATTATCGAAGACTTACACCCCTCAACGCCTTTCTCTCGGCTAACACGAGACTTACTGCTCACTCCTCTTAAGAACCCTACTTCACTCACACACTCTTACTTGTCATTCCCCGTTAATGCTTTTGACTCAAGACAGCGGAATAATTTAGAAGCAACAGTTCTTCTAGACTGTCATAGATTTTCTGATACACAAGATCCTTATACAAAAGCAAGTGTAGAGTATAATCATCTCTGCAATCTTAAGCAGTGAGGAGATATGATTTCAGGGTTTAAAAGTTTCAGAGAAGAGAAAGACTATTTGAAGAAAGAATTCTTCATTTTCTCATATCATTCTTGATTACAAACTAGGACGAACCCTGCTTATATAGGCAACGCGAGGGATAGAAATGTAAACTATCATAGAGACATAATGATAAAGCTTTAACAAAAGCAAACTTAACCTTATCTCTAAGGAATCTACTTTACTAATAGTAAAGCTAATAATTCACCTAACTTTAACCAAAGTCAAAAGTAAATAGTAGTAAACAATACTACTTTACAAAAAGGTGAAATAGAAAGATGATAAGATGGAATCTTCAATAATTGTTAAAGGTGACGTATAGAACCCATGTATCCTCATGTCAGTTGTCCCATTCTTACTTTACAGATGTAAAGTAAGGTCTTCATCATCTGTCAACTCCATGCCTCTATTGATTTGTTCAATCAGTTCATGGATGTTGGCATCAGCCCATTCAGCAGGCCATGGATTTGTAAAAGAGGTGCCAGCCGAACTAAGTTCTTCTGGCTGTGGGCTTGAGTCCACAGTAGGCCTGTATGTTGAACAGGGAGTAGATCCTCCACGGATATTGATGTAGTGATCATCGAAAGAGGCCCATTCACTGACTGGAGGAGTTTGCAGAGGTTGTTTCAAAGTTGTTTCTCCGAAATATGGTCCTTGAGAGGTGCAGATAGGAGAAATATCAGACTGTGGATGTTGGTTATATTGGCCAAGAAGACTGTAGAGTTCTGCAGTAAGTTGGTTTTCTTCTTCAGACCAACTGGTGCAGGTACGCCAATATTGAATATGACTGATGCTGCACATCATATTATTATTGGTCATATAATAAGGATGATGCAACAGGTAAAATGTATAGACACTTTTGTCAACCAATGTTGCATTCCATAGACGATGTCGTGAGAGTTCACAGGACATATTAATACGCCATTTTTCGAGAGGCTGGAATCATTCAAGGAATGTCCATAGAAGGGATCCTAAATTTGTGGGATCTGTCAAATGGCGATACAAATGCAGAGGAGAGAGTGCAATTGTACAGGTGTATAAAGCAGCTAAAGCCCAGAGATGCCAAAGTACATCCTCATCAAGAGAATCATAAATGAAATAAATATATTTATAGGGTGTAAGCATGTCAAAATGACTTGGCTCAGTAATAATATCATGGTTGAGGAGGATGTTGTGCATGTAGAAGAAAATACTCTGGTAAAGAATAGGTGAAAGACTTTCAACATTATTGTGTCTACGAGAGAACCAAGGAGGGAAGTCTTTCTTATAGTGAGCAAACCTAGGAAACTCCATGAGCCAATAAAGAGGAATGGGGAGTTTCAGTGAAAAGGATACAAAGAAGAGTGGCTTGGAAGGTCTAGAAAGATAATCTGCGAGGATATTCTTATGACCTTTGAGGTGTTAGACATCAAATTTATAGGCCGAGAATCACTCTTGCCAGCATAGAAGCTGACTGTTAGGAATCTTTTTTCCCGCTTGTTCTAGAATTTTGGTAAAAGCAGTATTATCCATTTAAATGACGAAGTGATAATGAATGAGGTGGATAGTGAACTTTTCAATACCTTTTTTTACTGCGAGAATCTCCTTGTATGAGATATGGTAATGGCATTCAGTTGTGCCAAAGGCTCCACTAACATGTCCGCAATAATTGCACCTGTTATTAAGTTCTTTGATAAGGACAACACCCTAGTGGGTGTCACTAGCATCTGTTTGGAGGACACGCTGTCCATGTTCAGGAATCTTCAAAGGAGGAGGATCCTGACAAATCTGCTTAAGATGCCTGACAATTGTAGATTGTTCTTTTCCCCATGTTGGTAGATTCTTGCGTAAGAGCTTAGATAAGCTTGATGTATAGGTTGCCACATGTGGAATAAAACCTCGGATATAATTAACAATTCCAAGGAATTGTTGAATATGTTTTATAGTGAGATTTTCATCAGAAATTTGCAATAATTCTTTTGCAATATGTGGGCCTGGCTAATAGAATCCATCCTTAAATTGCATTCCAAGAAATTCAACTTTTGTTGTACTAATAGTGCTTTTTGAGACAGAAAGCATAATACCATACTGCTGTGTAAGGTCTAAAAATCTTTGAAGAAGGGCCTGATGTTCCTCACGGGTCTTTGAGAACAAAAGTATATCATCGATGTAGATCAAGGCACTATTGAAGATAGGCTCATAGATTTTGGTAATGGACTTTTGAAACGGTGATGGAGCGACTTTGAGTCTAAAGGGCATCACGGTTCATTGGTACTGAGCATTGGGAATGCAGAATGCAGTCTTGTAACGTTCTTCAGGGTGAATACCCAATTACCAAAAACCTGCTTTAAGATCAAACTTTGAAAAGATAATAGCTTCCTTAAGAAATAGTACCTGTGTACTAATTTTAGGCAGAGGAAACTTATCATCCTGCAGGAATGCATTCAGAGGCTTATAATCTATTACTAGACATTTCTTTCCACGTTTCTGCTCTGAACGTTTGTTGATATAGAATGCTTGGCAAGCCCAATCCGACTTTGTGGGCTCAATCAATCCTTGCTGCAATAACACGGCATACTTATCTTGTGCGAGCTTCAAGTCATCAGGGTTCATCCCTGGATGTGTGGCTTTCGTAGGATTGATATCTTCATTTTTTTTAATGGCAGACTTATAAAAAAGTATGAGTTTTTCCACGGAGGATTTGGATAAGTAAACTGTGCATGAGACTCTGGACAATAGCTCAACAGTTTATCTCGAAGTCCAGTGTAACATGTTGGAACCTGTGTAAGTTCAAACACGTTTTTTAGATCAGTGTATGGACT
>JAOSBK010000009.1:8739109-8752139 GCA_027568895.1 Erythroxylum shatona | reverse complement strand
AGTCGGTAATATAATCTCCATCTTGTTCTTATGATAATTATTTTCCATATACCATATCATGTATGGCTTGGCATGTTGATTTGGTTATATTGCTTTCGCTGTAATTTTGATTTTTAAAAAGTTTTGAAATCTACCGTTTTATCCAAATCATGTATGCTTTATTTTTCCAATCCAACAATAAGTGTCCGACCTTTAACGGTATTTACAGAATGGGTTGAGACAACTCTGTAACTTTTACAGAGAGGGTTAAACAAGAAGTATTCAATTATAACTTAAGCTTATTTATAATTGGATGTTTTAGTAATTTTATTGAAATTAAATTCTAATTTAAATTAAACTTTAATTAGAATTACAGGTAATTCTAATTAAATACCAACTTTTTGTAAATAAGATGCAATATTTCATATTGGTTCTTACTTATTAAATATCTCATATTTAATCATAAAGTTTCTTAAATTTTACAATCAAGCCTAACTTGATTAAATTAACTTTGCTCTCTTCAACCCTAGCTATATGTGAGACCCATTAGATTCCCAGATATGTTAGCAATGATTACAAATTATAATTTTAATTCATAATTAGAATTAGATAAATTAAAATTCTTTTTAATTTATCTTTATTTCTTTAATTACACAATTTATAATCATAGATCAAGATTGACGTCTAGCAATATGTCATAACTACCCAAATATTTAGGAATGTTAAAGTAGTTTTGACTAACCATTCCATGTTCAATCCTTTAATCATACAATGTTCTGATTAGACATAGACCATGGAATTAATGTTTACTCTATTTTGAGTCCAATCATATTAGTTCTCCACCATTAATTATCGATTTAATTAATGACTTTTGTAAACTATTTACAAAATGTCATTTCACTTTGGCCAAGGATATCCTGAATCGATACTAATCAAGAATAATTGAATATTCTCCCTAATTACTTTAGGGTGATGAATCCTATCTTAATCACACAACTACATCCATATAGTTCATGCTACATCCAATGGCTACTGATTGAACAACCCATGGATAAATAGGTCATAAGTAGTATCAAAACATAGCAATCCCTATACAAGATAACTTTAGTTACGTCTAGTTAAAGGATCACTTATACAATCATCATGATGAGAATTCCATAGACATAAAATTAATGTTCCAAATGTCAGGATTGACTACTTTAGCCTATGAGATTAACCACTTCCTTCATAAGGAAAAACATAATGTGTGCTAGTTCTTTTACATTCTATTAATGTCGAATCTTAATAGAACAATAATTAGGAACAATTTAGGAATGATACATAATGCAATATGAATCTTATAATTATAATCTCATTATAATTTCATTTATAATGCACAATTATTTCATGGACTTTATCATATATATCTAAACATGTACAAGATAAAAAATGAATTTAAATAATTGTCAATAAACTACAACCAAAACGATTGGCTGTAAGGTATAAACCAACAATCTCCCACTTGAACTAAGCTAGTCGTTTAAGTATTTCATACCATATTACAATATGACGATTACTGAGGATTCTACAATATTCTTTATAGTGAGTATTTTCTTAAATCTCACAACTTTCATCTTAATTATCATCATAATTAAGAAAAAATGTCTAAACACATACTTGGATCTTTGATAAGACCTTAACTCTTTTTACATACCTAATAGCTCTAATGTTCTATAGTACATTACTTTCATAAACAATGCAATGAACTATATCAAGTTCTTTAAAGAACTTATTAATCCAATTAATCATTTCCACTAAATGAAAAATGTATTATGGCTTAATTAGTAACCATTACTATATTTATTTATTTCTAAATAAATAAACCTTAATTAGGGATTACTTCTAAAATTATATCCTTATTATCTTGAACTTAGATATCAACTCATATATAAAATAATGGATATCTTTGATACTTTATAAGTATTTAGTATCTCAAATGCCAAACATCTTTAGTACATTATCTATGCACTGGTAACTAGAATAGGTGAACAACATCCAGTCTATCTCTGTAAATCTAATTCCCAGAACTAAGTTGTTACCTTTTCTTAACTAATAATAGTTGTTCTAAACAATTATATTTTCAACAATTGAAAGTTAGATTTATTGTTCTTTTCGAGCAATATGTCTCTACATACTCCCACTAAAGAGGAAAACTACGCTCCTACTAACCTTCTTACAGACATGATAAATTCACAATCATCTCCAAAATAAACTCTTTGAATTCATCATAAAAGTTAATCTTTCAATGTCTAATTTCCTTTCAACTTTACATCAAATATATCAATAAAGTCGCTAGCTCTAATTGGATGTACTATTATGAGATCTGAACTCTTTAAATTTCATTTTACTCCCACTACTTATATAGATAATCATTCTCCTATAAGTATATATTGAAACAATTTAATAGGTCTGTAATAGTTCTAATTAAAACAATTCAATTGGAATTATAGAAGGTAAATAATTGTATTAGGCATAGCTATAGAGGAAATAATATTGTATCATACAATATCTCATATTATATTTTCCTACTTAGATAAATCCATACTCTTATAAATTTAGTTGTAAGGGTATTCATCAGAGAATCTCATTCCCTATAAATAACTAAAAATTTAAATCATACCACAAATCTCATTGAAGTACTTCAACATTCTCAATGCTAATTTCTACTTAGATTTAAATAATTTGAACTTTTTCAAAATTTTAAATCAACATTTCATTTAATACATATGACCATATCATATAAGTCATTAGTAATACAATGAAATATAGACTCAACTATGTAGTCCAATTTACTCCTTAATCAGACCATCAGACCTAGACATTACAAAATTCTATTAGATTAATTTACGAAAAATTTCAACTCAAATACACTTAATAATCCAACATTATTCTCTTTTTAATTTATTCTTAATTATGTAAATAATATCTTTACTAACCTAACCACCATAATTACTAAAATATCCTTAACTAATTAAAAGTCCTATTTTAGCCTCATCCATTTCAATCAATACCAAAAATGTGATTCTTGGAAGTAAAATCCAAATTTATTTACCCCTTCATGCAACTTCAATTTCCAAAAGACCTCTCCTCTTCTCCTATCTCCTCTTCATTTGTCATTTTTAGCCACATTTTCTCCATTTTTATCCTTTCAGGCAACTTAAATTATTGTTCCAAACAACCACAACATGCAAACCAACTATAATCTAGTATAGGATGATCAAAAATCACAAAAAAGAAATAAAATGGCAACTAGAAATTTACCTAAGTGTTAAGGGATTTTGAGGTTGTTAACACCCACAACTTCCTCCAATTTTTTAATAAAAAAAGCACAATGAGGGAACCTATAAGAGATACTGTCACATGCAAGAGAAAAATGACACATTAAGGCACACATCAGCTAGAATAGTTGATAGAAAAAAGAAGAAGAAGAAGATTATCATTGGTGTTTCTCTAATTTTGCAAAAGATGGCTTCTTTTATGTGTTTAATAGTTTAAAAGTTGATTTGTTGGGTATTTTTTGTGGCATTTATAGGAGGGGTGTTTGAAAATTTCTTCTATTTCGGGTACCAATATTTACAATTCAAAACTATTAGTAACATTCTGATACAATATATGAGTTTTTGGTAGCAATGGTATATTGCATATTGTACCTAGCACATGCTAGTGGAGAAGACACGAATTTGGAATTTACACATTTCTCTAAGGGAATGTTTATTTTACTATTTTAGTGAATGGGGTGGAAAGTATGGACGTGTGGAGGAATGGTAAGGGTAAGGCTTGCCTACTTAGTTCAATATTGCTTAACTTGATCTGGTCTGAAGGTAATGTGTTTGGCCCGAAATAAGCCGAAATTATTTTTAAATTGTTTTTGAGCTTTAAACCAAGTTCAAATTTGGGCTATTAAGCTTAACCTAATCCAAAATCTAACTTTTTTAAATAAAAACTACTATTTCTTTAATTTTTAAAAAATTAAAAATATATTTAATTAGACTTAACTTGAATTTAATCGGATATGATTAGACTTTAGACCAACCAAACCTAATCGAACTTCGAGTTACTCAATTCTAATTAAGTTCGAGCTTGAGGCTCTTTGGATTTTAAGTAAAGCCTAAATGTGATCACAAAACTACAAGCTACGCTTGAGCTTGGATAGATTAGAGCTTGATCCCGGACATTGCCACCCGAGAAATTGTTGCATATTATATAAACTATATGTTTTATTTTCTTTTAGACCTAATTAATTATGATCAAAATTTTTTTGATACATTAATAAGACCTTAACCAAGTTTGTGCATTAATTTTCAAAATATTAGGTAATGAGATTGAAATGGATGCACTTAATTTGAAGTATAATATTAAATTGAACCTAAATTAAAATTTTCTTAAAATTCTGTTTGTTAAATATTATACAGTTTGCTTATTATCGAGACAGAGGGATGGAAACAAAAATAAAAGAAAAAACTCATCTAAAACTCTAGATTTCAAACCATTAAATCCTAATCATTCTTTATTTATAATCAAATTCAAATTCATCTAAAGTCTTAAATACTAACCACAAAATCTAGGTATTCTTTAATTTTAAAATAATTTCAAAATCTATTAATAATTTAGGTACCATCTTACTGATATTCTTAATCATGTTTTTAATCTTTTAATCCATTTCAAGTTATAAAACCTTCTAAGGATTTTTCTCATTTTTTAACCCTCAGATCTCATCATAAACCCTAAACACATTTTGACATTTAGTTCTTCTAATCTTTAATATCTATTATAGGTATTCTATTTTAGCATTAAGCTCAAAAATTCATTCTAAGAATTTTATTTTAGTTTTAGTATCCAAGATCCATTTCTAATTCCACTTTAGCTTTAAGTCCAAGTATTCATTTTAGACATTCCATATGAGCTTTAGCTCTAACGTTGATTATAAGCATTCCATTTTACCTCCAAGCCCTAAAATCCATTATAAAAAGGCCATTATAATTTACAATCCATAAAATTCATTCTAAGCATTTTATTTTAGTTTTAATCCCTATTCTATTTTAATTTTAAAGCCTAAGATTCATTCAAGACTTTTTGTTTTAACTGCAAGCTCAAGATCCATTATAAACATTCCTTTTTATATTTAAGCCTTAAGGTATGTTTTGGGCATTCCATCTTAATTTTAAATAGTATGAACTACAACAACAACAATAACACCCAATAAAGATCTCACTGAGACACATAATCTGAAGAAGTCTAGTAGTATGTAGCCTACCCCTAACTAATAAAGAGGTTATTTCTAAATGACCCATATGAGAAAGGATAAAATAGTATGAACTATTTTAGATATTTCATTTTAGTTTCAAATCATGAAATCCATTTAGGAACTTTGTTTTAATTCCATATCACATAATCCATTGTAGGCATTCTATTTTAATCCTTAAGACACTACCTTAGACACTCCATTTTTATCTTATATGTGAGACTCATTAGGTTTCCAAATATATTGACAATGATTATAAATTATAATTCTAATTCATAATTAGAATTAAAAAATTAAAACTCCTTTTAATTTATGTTTAATTCTCCAATTAAACAAGTTATAATCATAAATCAAGATTGACATCTAGCAATGCATCATGACCACCTAAATATTTAGGAATGTCAAAGTAGTTTTGACTAATCTTTCTGTGCATGATTTTTTCATATAATTCAATCATTTCATCAACCGATGTTTCAATTAGACAAAAGGTATGGAATTAATGTCTACTCTATTTTAAGTCCAATTATATTAGTTCTCCGCCATTAACTATTGATTCAATTAATGATATTTGTAAACTATTTACAAAATATCATTCCACCTTAGCCAAGGATTTCCTTAATCAATATTAATTGAGAACAACGGAACATTCTCCCTAATTACTTTAGGGTGATGAATCATATCTTGATCATTCAACTATCTCCATATAATTCATGCTACATCCAATGACTACCGTTTAAACAACCTTTGATAAAATAGATCACGAGTAGTATTAAAACATAATAATCCCCATACAAGATAACTTTGATGACCTCAAATCAAATGATCACTTATATAATATTCACAATGAGAATTTCATAGACATACAAGTAATGTTCCAAATAGATTTCTCATATTATGTCTGTTCAATGAACTTGTTCTCTAGCAAACACCCACACGTTTGTTTAAGTGTCTTTATACTTTAGCTTATAAGATCGACTACTTCCTTCATAAGGAAAAACAAAATATGTGCTAGTCTTTTTTCGTTCTATTAATGTCCAATCTTAATAGAACAATGGCTAGGAACATTTATGAATAATAGATAAATGCAATATGAATCTCATAATTATAATCTCATTATAATTTCATTTGCAATATATAATTATCCCATAGACTTTATCATATACATCTAAACATGTACAAGATAAAGAATGCATTTTAAATAATTTGTCACTAAACTACAACTAAAGTGGTTGGCTGTAGGGTATAAACCAACATCAGGAGCTAAGCAAGTTTGAGCGAAGTTTGCAAGAAGAGAAAGAGCAATCAAAAGGAAGATATCAAGTTAGAAAACAAAGAAAAGCAAGGAAGGAAGAAGATAATAGCCAGAAAAAACTAAAGAGAAGGAGGAGAAAAAATCAAGTGAAAAAACTTATTTTAAAGTTATTTTTCATGTCCCTACATCCACTTATTGCTACTATTGTCTCCTCATGTCACTTGTTCAAGCCACAATACGTTATCTTTGATCCACAATAAAATAAATAGAGCAGCTACGAGGAGAGAACCCAAAAACACAACATTTCACTACCATTAGTGCATCATCTCTCCTCAGTTTTCAAATACATGCCTCCGCATAATCGGTAATGAAATTACAAAGCAAATTTTCACAAAGCACCAGAATGTCAAGAGAAACCATAAACATTGACATTCATCACCTTGCTTGTGCCACAATCATTGTTGCAAGTTATTTCTTGTCCCACTATCTATGTTCATCTTCTTAAGCTACCAAATCACTAGTGACGATGGAGGAATAATAGATGTATCCAAAGCTATGTTTCACAACAAAACCCAATTTCTAGCAAGGAGGAACAAAGGTGGCAACATGTTACTATGAATTTTTTCATATTAGTCAATCCAAGTTGATCATATAGTGGACTCTAAGCACTTTAAGACATGTTCGCAGAATCATTGTTTGATGCTAGAACAATTCATGTTTTTCAATCGTATTCAATTCGAAATTAAATGTAGGTTTTAGAATTCTTAATCTAAACTTTTTAGATATAACTAAACCTAATTTAATTTTAGAAATTTATTTTAATTCCAAAATTTTGATATGATCATAACAATTCTAAAACCATTTGTTAGCCGATTAGTTCGAGATATGATCCTATAAGCAATAGAATAATAAAATTTTGTTATTTAATTTTTAAAAAATCAATGTCACTTTAAATTTTATAATATGATTAATACACAAACATAATAAGACAAAAATCATAAATTCATACGTTATTGTGTAGCTTGATCATTTTCTTGTTGTTTCCCTTGAATCACTTCTAAAAGTGGCTCACTATAACTATCATAGTTGTACACGTGTTTGACCTTTAATGGTTCCATATGAACATATTAAGGGAACTGTATAAATAGTATAGAGAGGGCAGATAAGAGATGTTAATTCCTTTAAAGTTGATTATATTTATAATAGAGTTTAAGCCTTTTAGTAATTTAATTGAAATAAAATTCTAATTTTAATTAAATATTAATTGAAATTTCAATTAATTATAACTAAATATCAAATGGACCTAAATGAATTTCAATATCTTGTATTGATCTTTATTTATTAAATATTCCACATTTAATCCTAAAGTTCTCAAACTTTATAATTAAGTTTAACTTGATTAAATTATGTTTTCTCTCTTTAACTATTCTTTTTGTGTGATCTATTAAATTTCTAAATATGTTAGTAATGAATATAAATTGTTAACCCTAAATAATGTTAAGGAGAAATTAAAAATCCTTTAGTTTATTTTTAATTTTTTAATTAAATAATTTATACCCATAGACTAAGATTGTCATTTAGAATCGTTTCATGACCACTCAAATATTAGGAATATCAAAATAATTTTGAATAACCTTTTCATGCATAATTTTTTGTATAATTTAAATCTTTCTGTCATACAATATTCTAATTATATATAAAACATGAAATTAATATTTATTCTTTTTTAGTCCAACCATACTAATTTTCCACCATTAGTAATTAATTTAATTAATGAAGATTGTAAACTATTTTAAAAAGTGTCTTTTACCTTTTTTAAGGATTTTCTAGATCAATAATAAACAAGAACAATTAAACATTCTCCCTAATCACTTTTAAAATAATGAAGTATATATTGATCACTTAACTAAATCCATATAATTCATATTATATCTAATAGTTAAGTTATCTCTAACTAGGATAGATAATTAATAATATCAAAATATAATAATCCTTATATGAAATACTTTAAAGATCTTAATTCAAAATATCATTTATATAATCATCACAATGATATTTTTTTGTAGATATACAAGTCATATTCTAAATAGAATTCTTACATTGGACTAGTTTAGAGAACTTATTCTCTAAATAACGTTCATACATTTTTTAAGTATTTTTATATTTTAGTTTATGAAACTGATTACTTCTTTCTTAAGAAGAAATTCAATTTTAATAAAACATCAATTAAGAATAATTTAAAATAATAAATAAATACAATATAAATTTTATAATTATGCCTCGTTATAATTTTATTTATAATATATATTTGTCTTCTCATATACATATTATATAAAATAAAAAAATATACTTATACAATTATGCCACAAAAATTAAAACTAACCAATTGAACAGTAACGTTTTGCGAAGCTGCACATAGAGAGAAGCGCGGAGACCTCACGTTGTTTTTCACTCTCAGCATGGACAAGCGACAAACTGATCTAATCTTTGAATGGAGTTCGATCGTTTCCAGCGTTGCAAAAATTGATTCCCGTCTAAATAGAAAACGGCACCGTCTTAATGCTATTTATTTCAGTTCTCAAAACCTCGTAATAGCATGTAAGTGTTGTGTTCTTGAAAAATCGTGGAGGATCTCCAAGAAAATCTGTGGTACTAAAGGATGTTAGCCAACTGCAGCCTCATCTCTTGCAACTTTACTAAGGTTGCTCTCATCAAACTAAGACCCAAATTTCCATTCCAGACTCAGACACGTAGTGTAAAGTTCTTACCTTTACTTCCCCAAAAATCCTGCACCGCTG
Organism: Erythroxylum shatona; assembly: GCA_027568895.1. Classification (NCBI taxonomy): domain Eukaryota; kingdom Viridiplantae; phylum Streptophyta; class Magnoliopsida; order Malpighiales; family Erythroxylaceae; genus Erythroxylum; species Erythroxylum shatona. The sequence continues at coordinate 8,742,829 of JAOSBK010000009.1, read as the reverse complement.
TGACCAATAGGTTCCCATTTCACAACAAAGGAGGTCCTTTAATATGCCACAGTGTCATGAACTCTGAGAATTCTGACAAAGATGAAGTCTTGGAGGGTGAGGGTACCCAAAAAGAGGAAAGCGACTGGACAACCTCCATTTTGCTATTTGTATTCTGGGGTGCTGTCATTTATTATGTTTTCTTCCTTACTCCCGACCAGACTCCGGTACTTGGATATTCTCCACTCTCTTGCTACCTTTTCGTTTGAGTTTGATGGGTTTTATTGGCTACTCTAGCTTTGTTGGCTTGTATCTGAAACTAGTTCTATTAAGTGCTTTTTGACCATTCATCCTGCCGCTGTTCGGCTGTTAAGCTAGTTGGATTCATCCTTTCCTCACCTGCTTGGGCCTTCTAAAGCTGTACAACGGGGATTGCGAATCAACTGAAAGCCATAACTAGTTCATAGAGGAAAGATCACTTTTTGTAATATATCCTCATGTGATAGTAAGTGACTCATGGATCGCTGTATGCCTTTGGTGGTCTCTAGTTGGGAGATTCCTTTGAATGTGAACTCGGTTGTTACATTAATGACAATCTTATCTTCTTCTGTACAAAATCGGAGGAGGATAAGTTGTAACATTCAAAGTGTGATATGCTTGCTGTTCCATGGACTTGTGAACAATTGATGCCTTCTGGTTTTCCAGGCGTTATTTTCTCTGTTACCGTTTGTTATAACATGATAAATTACAAACTTCTTCTTCTTCTTCTTCTTCTTTTTTTGGCAGTCAAGGGACACGTATTTCTTGAAGAAACTGCTTAATTTGAACGGAGAAGATGGCTTTAGGATGAATCAAGTTCTTATTTCTTTATGGTACATAATGGGTTTGTGGCCTTTGGTGTACAGCATGCTTCTACTGCCAACAGGCAGGAGGTGTGTTCCAATACATTGCCCTGTTCTCCCTATTTATTGATTGATCTTTCCATTTTCAACTAGCAATTTGCTCTTCTTTTTATAAGTACCAAATTTAGATAGATTATTGTTACCCTCCCACCTATGTTGGTGTTGTTCTTTGATAAAATTAAAGTAGTTGGTTGCAGAGTAGAAATATATTTTTGTTCTTTGATAAAATGAAATTAGTTGGTTGTAGTGTAGATGTATAACAAATATTTTCCTGGGTAGCTCTTACCCAGGAACAAATTGAGGCATTCAGTTGATTTGATGTTGTGCAGCTCAAAAAGCAAAGTTCCTGTTTGGCCTTTCCTTGTGCTCTCATGTTTCGGTGGTGCATATGCACTTTTACCCTATTTTGTTCTGTGGAGACCACCCCCACCTCCTGTGGAAGAAACTGAGCTCGATAAGTGGCCTCTTAACTTTTTGGATTCAAGGTTGACTGCTGGGGTAAGTAGTTAATATAAGTTCTCATTTTCTCCATTCCAATTCGGTTTTAATTTTGAGAGTGTTTCCACATTGGGACCATCAATTCATCTGCATTACTAATATGGTATTGAACATGGGATATCTCTTGTCATGTGATTGATCTTCTACTGCATTTAGCAAATCTAATTAGTTAAAATATGCAAATTGTATTATGCACAACCGTAAGCATGCTGCATAAACTTTGATTTGTTACTTCACGCTTACATATGGTGTTGCTTAGTCAATTAATACCGAAAAAGAAAGGTTTTGCAACATTGATTACATTTCACTCACAAATTAGAGCATGGTTAGAAGCCAGATGCATATATGAATTTTCGTCCATCTTGATGTGGGGAAAGAGGTTAGATGACATTCAACAAAATTTGGCTAGAATTGGGGGTGATTGAGGTTGAAACAATTAGGGTATAACAAAAACCTTCTTTAATTAAAATTGGAATGCAAAAGCTGAATAGGAAAAACATTACAAAGACCAATTGAATAAGGACACAATACTGATTAGGAATAAACAAAATAAAGTTCTTAGGTTTGAGCCAGACTCTTGCATCAATCTCCTCAGATTCGAATAAAATCTGGCTCCGACAAGTAAACCTTTACTTGCACCATGCATATATGTAAGTTAACTTATTTCAAGCACTCTTGTGCATCACATGTCCTTGCGCTTGTGGATTCGCCAAGATGTTTCAGTAAAAATTGTATATGAGAATTACCATATCAAGAGTCAAGTTCTTTAACATCTATAACTTCTTTAATGACATCAACTTTAGCAATAGAAAGCTGCTTAAATTGAATGTTAATGGTATAGAACCTTGAATCTGTCACCTTTCTCATATTCACCCAAATGGGTACTTTTGTATTTGTAAATTTTTGGAATTTTAGATAGCAAATACATCTTTCCTTTATGAATGAAAACACTAACTTTATACATCACAGCCTTTGATTTTGGAATAGTACCATTGTTATTAAGTAAAGCCTTTCCCTGTTACCTTTCTTTACAAGGTTTACCTTATATTAAGATGATAAATGATGCTTTTTATACTTGGATTTGGCAATGATTTTTTACCAAATTCCTAAGGTATTAAAATCGTAATTTTCACCTTCTCCAAATAGAACCTTTTTTTCTTCTCTTTCTTGGTCTATTGTTAACGGTCTTTAACAAATTTTTTATTCTCAAGCTATGTCTAACTTTTCTTTGACCACACCCATTGGCTTCCGTTTTCCACATCCACTACATTGCTTCTCTTATTTCATCCAAATCATTGGATATGCTTTCTTCTACTTCTAGCTTGCGAGTCTTAAAGCATGTGTTATTCCCTTAGAGCTGTTCAAAAGGAAAACACCTAATTATTGCCCTTGTTTCTTTGAAAGTTGCATCGTAATTCTTTAAAAAAAAAAGGCCAAAATGCTGTCCAATTTCCTATGTCACTCTAGTTCCTAAATTTCAATTTCCAAATAAGTATGATAGCAGTCAAACTCTAGACTGTGGACAACCACATTACCCTGCATGGATACTGAATATGAAAAATAGAACTCCACTTTGCAAAGTTCAAGATTTTATCTTCATAGGATGTCATAAAAGGATCATGACCATCTAATCAATACTGAAGAGCAAAGCAAGCAAGCTTTGACTTGAATATTCTTAAAGCTACTAGAATTGCTCCTGGATCCTATGACTTCCTTATCAGATCTAAAAGCTAATGTTATCACTCCTCTATGCCCAATGGATGTCAAGATTTATTCCTCTGCCATAATCTCCAAGAAAATAGACTACAAGCTTTTGTTTGTGTGCTAAACATTGTATGGCACTATTCATGAAACATTTCCAAGGTTTTGTAATCCTTGTCAATTGCAAAGATGGTTCTCCAGATTATCTGAAGAGTGTGGAAAAATTTCGAAATAAGTTAGTACCTTATTTCGAATAGTTCCATTCATAGAAGAAATTCTATTAGATATTGTGCCTCCTCTTTTCTACCATCTCTACACTTCATGTTATCTGATAGCCCTTAAACTTGCAGCTCCAGAAGGATCTCCTGAAGATCTTGGCAGATTGGTCAAACTCAAGATTTCATGTTATCTGATAGCCCATTAAGACATTAAAATTGTTCTAGTAACTTTGTGTTCTTATGTTCTGATAGGTGGCATTTGTACATACTTTTCTTAGGATAATTTGTTAGTTAATCGTGATAAATTGATTGTTGTTAACTTGTTTAGCTTATGTTTTGTCTTAATTTCATATAATTGCATGATTATGTATGAATGTATGTGAATATGCATGAATGTGTGTGAATTAGGTCTTTAAGATTAG
>JAOSBK010000009.1:8692901-8711546 GCA_027568895.1 Erythroxylum shatona | reverse complement strand
AATTAAACACATAATCAAGCATGAATAAATCATTAAGCAAATAACAATTAAGGTTTAAAGCTAAACAGGGTCCAACACTATTGACATCCATAATGCAACCAGACAAACCTCGACACGAAGGTGTTGGGGAAGAAGGGCCGAGAGAGAGCTGAGCTAGGTAGAGTAAAAACAGAGGTGGCAATGTACAAGACGTTTACGCAGCCATTGTGTCGGGGAAGCAACGAAGACCGAAATTTTTCAACCATGGAATCAAATACTTACCCGACCCTGGAGAGATGACCGTCTTGTGGAAGAAGAGATCCGAACAGATCCGAGAGCGAAGGCTAGAGGAACAGCAGTTGGGGACAGAGGAACGAGGAGACCGAAGGAGTCGGGGAAGAGCAGTGGTGCGCTGGTTTTTCGGACAGAGGATCAGCAGTCGGGGACGAGGAGATCGAAGGAGTCGGGGAAGAGCAGTGGTGCGCTGATTTTTCGGAAAGAGGATCAGCAGTCGGGGATGAGGAGACCGAAGGTGTCGGGGAAGAATAGGGGGTTAGTTGTGTAAAAGGGGTTAATGTGTTTCAAGGGACAGGGACAACGTGTCTCTGTCCTCCCTTTTTGGGAGGGACAGAAAATCGTGTCCCTGTCCTCCGAAGACAGGGGACACAAGGGCGGGGATATCAACCAAACACATATGGGGGCGGGATTTTTTGGGTCTTGTCTACCAAACACGGGGTAAGAGTTTGAGAGAAATACTTAAAGGCTTCTTCTAGTAAACCCTATTGTGGATTATTCCTAACAGAGATGATCATATTAGAAATCCTTCTTATAATGTTATATTTATATATAAAAAAAGAGGTATTCTCATCAATCTTCTTTCTTAAAAATCAATCTTTTTGTTTGATGGGGCAAGTGTAAAAGGATCTCTTTATCTTGATATAAGTTATTTGGATTGAGCTAGTGCATTCTTTAAAGTCATCCGAGTAATTTCTTAAGAGAGAGTTTCCATTAGCTTCATTTGGATGCAACATACCATTAAAATCACCAAGTAAGATCTATAGCATGGGTATTAAAGCTCTTAAGTCTTTCAATCTGCTTCATAAACTAGTTCTTTAAAAGGAATGGTTATAGGCATATGCATAGCTTATATGAAAAGCTACTTTCTCTGGAGCTGTATAAATTGCCATTATTGACTTTAAGATTTCAATCCTTTCCTGGTTGAAAGAAATCACTATTCTTTTGTAAGAATGACTTTGAAGGTTGCTTATCACTTTCTAGTGCTTCTTGAACAAGTTCAAATTCTTGCATCTATCTTCCCTAAGATTGGTTTCTAAAATTCTAACCACAGAAGGTTTAAAAGAACTAAGAAAATCTTATAAAGCTAATTTTTAAGGGTAGTTTAACCCTATAATCTCCTATGCTAACATAAGAATAAATTCAAAGGAGATTTGGAAATCCTTTTCTTTTCTTGAATCTACTTTTGACTATCTTCTTAAAGACATTTTCCGTGCCTTGCTCCTGAAGTTCTTCCATTTCTATTTAGTTCATTGATTATGAGGAATCATCATGTGCTACAATGTACTATAGAGTTTTAAAAGTTAGCTTTATACAGTAGTCACCATTCCTTCTAAGTCTTTTGAACTAGGAGCAACATCTTCTATCTTCTCTAGTTTAAAAGTTAGCTTTATACTATCTTATAAATTAGAAGAGTCTTTTATAAAATTTTTTAATCAGAAGTGTCTTTAAATGAAAAATTAACTTATTTATCTAGTCCTTCATAAGCAATTGATTTCCCATTCATGATATTTACATCCACATCCAAATTCATGAGTTTATAGTAATAGAGAATTTCCTACCATTTGTTACCAAATTTTAATGGATTTGGGTTGGTTTAGCCTCCAAGTATAAGAGATAGACACTAAATCTTTAAATAAGGGCCCATTCTCATCCAGACATATAAGAGTGATATATCAGATAAAGGATTTTGAGTATTTATTAAGACACAAACTCGCATATAATTGACTCTCTATAGGATAATTGTAGCTTCATCCAGATAGAGGGGCTTACTAAGAAAGCTAGTTAGATGGTTGATCCTTTTAGTTGTCTAACATTATAATTAAATATTTTGAGTGTTCACACCCAAAGAGATTTGTTTCATCTTGATCTTTATAATTTGTAATCTCGACTTCCAGCTTTGGAAAAGGAGAGGTTGGTTGTTAAAATGATATGCATCATCTTTAATAATCCTTTGGGCATGACCAATTGAGTCAAATTTAAAAAGAAAGATTCTATGTTTATTATGCATAACCTCTTAGGGACATTATTTCTTCCATTGCTTGTTAGCCCACGTATTGAAAACTAAAGGTAGGGGGTTGCTTTTTTGTATCCCATTTGGATGCTCCCTCCCTTTAAGATGGTTATAGGTAGGTGAAATATGAGGTTGCCAATATTAGAGTTAGGAGGAAAGTAATGGAGCTTTTACTATAGCATATCGTCTCCTAAAACCTGGAGCCAAATTGTTTTGAATTTGGTTACACTAATAAAAGCAGGGCATATAAGGTGTGGATTGATTATAAATTGCTTTAGAGGGAAAAGCTAAATCTTTGGCAATGGTCGGAGAGGTGTCAAAGCTAAAGAAAACAACTAGGGTTGAGAATGGAGGACCAAGAGGAGGAAAGTGGACATGATTAAAAAGACTCACTAGAAAAGGGGAAAAGGACATTAAAAGCAAAAGGAGCAAAGGACAACAAGAAACAAGATAGACAAACATGAAATAGAATGAAAAAGATTCAATGTGAAGGAATAGAGAAGAGCTAGGAATAGGTAAAGCGGTGGAGGGCAACCATGAATAAAAAGATAAAATGGAAAGACAAGTTGAAGAACTTAGGTCACCTTGCAAATTGAGAGCGAGAAAAGGAAGAAAAAAGCTAAAAGATGAGGGTAAGATACTAAAAACTAGAGAGGGAATGGAAAAATTAAGTGGGGGAAGGGGAGGAACAATACATGATACCCATACAATGCCATGCATAAACATGGATAAAGTCAGAGGAGTTGAGGGAGCAAGCAAAAGATCTCGAACTGGGGGATTAATAAGGAGATTACAGTGTAAGGAAGAAAACATTGGACTAAAAGAAGAATGAAATGGATACATTTGTTATCAATTTTTTTTATCTTACATTGATTGCATATAATATAAATATAATATAGGTGCTTAATACTTAGAACATGAATAAAATTTTCTTCTTTTTGTCTCTTATACTAGAAATGTCACATTTTTAAAATATAAATCCTTTGAATTCCCTATGTTCCAATCTATATATTAGTTTAATAAAAAAGCTTACATTAATGCTAAGAATTTATGTTTCAAGCATATGCCTTTAGAACTCATAATTAACTCTTGAACATATATGTTATCTATTTGAAAGAACTTTATAAATATGAATTTTTAAAATATAATAATTATGTCCACTAAGTAGAAAAAAAGGAGAATGATAGTCATAGAAAAAAAAATTTATAAAATTTTCTATAAAATTTATAAAAATAGGATAATAATAATCTACAAGCTTAGGGAAAAGAATTTGGGTGTTTCTTAAGTGAAGTTTTGTGGGTCAGATGGGTGTATACCATTATTCTTAGAAGGAAAACCTTTTGGAATGCTTAACCTAGTCATAACTGCTCATGGAGTTGGAGGAAATTGTTGCATGTTAGGAATCTTATTGGGAACCAGTTCAGATTTAAGATAGGAAATAGGATGTCTACTTTTTTATGGTAGGATCTTTAGCATCCTAGGGGTATTCTGAAGGACCTCTTAACTCCTAAAGTGATCAATGGATTGGAATTACCGATGAGTGCTAACGTTGCCAAGATTATCAGGAACAATGTGTGGAATTGGCAGGAGGCCACATTACAAACTTTATGATCCCTAGAGCCCTTACCATATCAACTAGACCGCTCTAAACCCAATAGATTGGAATGGCTCGTAATCCCTTCCAAAACATACACAAATGCTTCGACCTACTCTTTATTGAGACCTTCCAATCCTTGTGTCCCTTGATATAAATTAGTATGACATAAAAGAACTAGCCAAAGATATGCTTTTATCCTATGGTTAGCCTTCCTTAATAAGTTGCAAATGAGGGATAATCTTCTCTTCTCATATGCCCCTAATCATTGCTCCTTGTGTTTCCTGGCTAATGAGTCTATTGACCATTTGTTCTTTGAGTGTGCTTACTCAAAATCAGTATGGACGCATTGTTTAGAACACTTTCAGATTCAATTGCCAAATCAAACAAACCTTCAAGCCATCCTGAGCTGGTTTAATCACCCATTAAACCACACAAACTTTGACCTCGACCTTATCCCCATTATCCTTTCCATGACTGTTTACAACTTTTGGTCCGAAAGAAACCATTGAACCCTCCAGGGAAAAGTCATGGAAGTGGGTAATTTGAACACCAGGATGGTCTTCCAAGTTATGAAAATTCTCAGCTCAAACACTAAGGAAAGGTAAATACTGGTTGAGATTATTTTCCTAACTGTTCTGTTTTACAGGATTTTCTAGTAATTGGTGGGGCTTGAATGCTGACCATTAATCTGGAAATGCCAAAAAGGGCATTGACTTGGAGGAAGGTGTTTGTAAAGATGTGTCGTCTATGAGCATTTGGGACCTTTATGTCACAAAGTTTTGCTCTGAAATATACTACTGATGCTGCTTGCACTGCATTAAGAGTAGACCAGATCATTATAGCAAGGCTAGCAGGTGGTCCCACGAGAGATCAACCTATAGGGATGGATGAAGACAAACTTCTTGGTGAACTTGTTCATCTTTCCCAACCAGTAGGTTTTACTTTTTTTTTTGTCTTTGTTGTGATACTAAAATGCACTCACTCAATAAAAGGAAGGGTGAGAATTGGAAGGAAAAAGATGAAGATATCATAAACGGGACTAGCTGCTAGGCATAACAGTCATGCAAAAGGGAAAATGCAACTCAGAGGCTTAATCTCCTATAAAGTGGACATGAATACCTGGGTTTTGAAGCGAAAAGGGTTGTATATTTTGATTTATTCCTTTACTTTGATTATCTGTAATTGGTTGTGTTGCTAGGTAAGATGAACCTCCTTCAAGGTCATCTTGGATAGTAGATATGTATAGGTGAGTGGGTTAGTTTAATGAGGATCAATTGTTGTAAAGTTCCTAAGGTTCTCAGGTTAGGATGCTCCTGTGGTTTTGGGAAGGAATGTTTCTTGGGCAATCCCTTTATTGTACACAACTTTCTTTAATTTCTTTAATTTTTTTGATTTACCAAAAAAATAATCTACAAGCTATTATAAGATTTTGACACTTATTCAATTAGTATAAAATTTTAAATATATTTTTATTAATTATGATATAAAATATAACAATTAGTAATAAGGTTATACATTACAAAACCTAAATATAACACATAAAGATATTGAAATATTAAAGTAAAACTATTATGTGCTAATTCTAAAATTTAGCATTGTAATTGATCAAATTAAAACTGAAATAATTTCATAAAATCATTAAATAACATTGTTCACTTTATTTCAAATAGATCTTTTAAAAATGATTGATTATTAATTACTATATAGGTAGAATACAAATAGAAGAATATATATTAAAAATTAATATAATTAAATTGGTAAAATGTTGATTAAAAATTTATAATTAGTTGTATTAAAATTAATTACTTAGAGAAAATCTTTTTGTTGCCATCATTCCAAGTGATAATTTCTTACTTTTATAGCAACCTGATCATGGCTATCCTAATAGCAAGCCCTGATTCAGTGTTTATTGATTCTATTAGCTGAAAAGTCTTTTCGACGGGACGGGACGGGGGAGAAAAAGAAGCCTTGTTTAGAGATTTGAGTATTTTATGTTTTATTTATAGTTTTTAAATATTAATTTATCACGTAAAAATAAGAAAAATATGTCATGAAATTAAAAGGCAAATTGTTTAAATTTAAAATTAAAACATTTTACTAATAATTTTAAGCCATATTAACACAATCAACTTAGAATTATTTAAAGTCAGAGTTGATATGTTTTATTACTATTTTTTAAGATTTGAGATATAATTGTAAAATTCAAAAGAATTTAGAATTTTTTAGTACTTAATCATAAATTTTGTATAGGATTAATAATTTAGTAACAATATAGTTCTCTTCAAAAAGAGGTGAATCTAATCCAAGTGCATCCACGAAATTACGAGGATCAATTCTTCTGTTCCTGTTTTCGTATGCTACTCTGTATTTTAATAAATGAATAATCTTGAATATTAACGAATGAATGGATGATCTCAGGCACAAAATAACATACGAAAATAGGAACAACTACCCAGTGTCCCGAAATTATGTTAAATGCTTCTCTTGAACTTTTGGATCAATGTGACATTTAATACACGAAGCACTTGGTTACATCTCTGGTCAAAAGTACACGCCTTCGTGCATAAGTAAAATATGCCTTCTTGCATAAGACTATCTTAACGTAAGAAAAGATGCAGCCAATGTCAGCAATATATATAATACCACATGAATGAATCAAAAGAAAAGGAAGTAATTAAGACAACTATAATGAATGAGAAAAACTAACAAAGCCCTACACAGTGCACATAAAAGCACACAGTGCATATTCCCCCCCTCTCTCTCTCTCCGCCTCTTGCCTTTCCTTTCCTTTTTCTTCTTGTTCCTCTCACTTTAGATCAATTCAAAACACCGAAAACCCCATCAAAAACACAATCCAACTTCTATTAACTCGCTCTCTCTCTTTCTTCTTTTTCTTAAGCTTTCACTACCAATTATACATACCCTTGTAGTCTATCCCTGACTTCCATTTACAGAGACAATTTTAAGCAGACTGAAACGCACCTATATTTTGCTTCGGGAAGAGGAGTTTGATAGTGAGTGAAGAAGATGAGTGGTAGTGGGGCTAAGCTTTCAATTCCAAGCACTACCAGGAAGATGATCCAAAACATAAAGGAGATCACGGGCAATCACAGCGAAGAAGAAATCTATGCAATGCTTAAGGAGTGTTCTATGGATCCAAATGAAACCACTCAAAAGCTTCTTTTTCAGGGTATTTTGTTGGAATTATTAGCTTTTTGGCTTTCTGTTCAGCTCTTCGTTTCCGGTTCATTTTTGTACAGACCATGAGAGTGGGTTTGATCTTGGATTAATCGTTTCGACGAGCTTGGTGATTCGGTTAGATTTGGTTGTGTGTGAGGGTTGGATTGAAGTGGGGTTAATTTGCTTTGATGAGTTTTCGCTCCTTTCTTCTTAATCATATCAATTCTTTCATTCTGACTGTTGGGCTTAGTTTAGATTTTGAGGCAGTGTGTGTATCCATGACCTTTTTATATGAAATGAAAGCTTTCCCTTCCCCCCTGCCTTTGTTTTTTGGGGAAATTTGATTTGGAAAAATCATTTCGGTGCATAAGATTATCGAAATTGCGCAAATAAATGGGTTTTTTCCCCACGTCAATCTCTTACACTGTTGTTGCTGCCTTTCAAAATTTAAAATTTCCTGTTTTGGTCTTGTAATATATAATCTCACAAAAAGTTCTTGCGAACTCTTCATTGAACTGCCCAAAATGGGAGTAAGAACCAAGGAAGGGAATGAGAAAAGTGGTTGACATTGTTGTTTGTGGCTGCTATATTCCGAGTTTTTGTTTAATTTTTCTAATAAACGCGGTAACGAGTATTTGTGCTGCTTTGCAGATACATTTCATGAGGTCAAAAGAAAACGTGACAAGAGAAAAGATGTAAGATTCTTCTTCAGGAGCATCTATAGGGAGGTTCCTCCATTGTAGTTGAGTGGTTGAGTGGGTTCCTTTGTTTTTTTCAGAAGTGTCAATTATTTTCCTTTCATGTCATGCATTGCTATTCCGGCTGTCAAGTCCATTCTTGTGGTTAATGAGATGTAGCAATAGCATCATTAGCCGTGTAATTTAAGTTTCATCTGCCAATGTCCAGTAACCAAGTTAAGATGGTGATCATTACATCTTTCAGCTGTCAGCAGATTAGTGTGCATATGCAATGCAGCAAGAAACCGACAATTCCTAGGGCATAAACTCAAATAGACAAAACAGAGAGGAAATAGTTTTAAAACTGAATTGTAATAATACCCAAAATGCACGTTTAATACTGTTGGAACTTAAACCTTATTAATAAGAAAATGGATTGAATTAACTTGAACCAGTTTGAGAAAAACAAGATAGCAAATCTGAAAATATAATCAGGAAAAAAAATACGAAGGAGAGATGGAATTTGTTTCTTTTCTATATCATTTTATTTGATTTTATGCTCTAAAACCATGATTTATAGGTTTTATTTGTTGCTTCTTTGTTGTGTCAGTGTCGTTGCTTGGAGATTATAACTTGGATCTTCAAATTTATTTTTCTTGTAGCAATTATGCTTGAAAGCTTGTACATTTTTTGAACAACCATAAACATTCAAACAAGTTTATTTCAATTCTGTAGGTCAATAATAGAAGTTTTGTGATCAATGATTATTGCCCCTTTTGTGAAAAGTAGTTCTGACTTAGAGGGATATAAAATGGATAAAGTTATATGAGGAATGTAAAGTATATTCTAGAGACAGAAATAACAGCTTGGACATGTAGATTTGGGCTTTTTGATTTTTCATGTATGGGAGGTGAAGAGCTTAGTTGCATTTTTAAACTCTGTTTTAGCTTAGTTGCATTTTTAAACTCTGTTTTATCTTCTTGTTTTAAATGTTTAATAATATATATGGGCATGCAGATTTTGCTTGTCATTGCAAGTTACATTCTGATTGGAGCTATATTGTTTTGATGATAACTTGGTTGAGATGCAGAATGTGGGCAACAAAGAGTCTGGAGATATTCGATGGAAATCTGGTAACCAAGGACGTGGGGGTAGGAGTCATCGGGTGAATTTTCCACCTCGTTTCACATCACATGGTATAAAACAGCTTCTAATATCTAGCCTGAATGAACTAATGTTTCTTTCACTTGTTTACAGGATCTGATCATGTTGATGTATTTCCTGTGCTTTGTAAAGAATTAAATGTATGACTCATGTATAACATGTTGGCTATGCCACTTTGCTGAGGTTTGTTCTGAATCAATATTGTTAAAAGAGTGCCTGAAGCCATGTTAGACCCTGACTAAAAACTCGACTTCATTTCTTAGAGTGAAAATATAAATAAAAGCCTACTCCAAGTTGTGAATTTTGTATAATGAATCAATGATCTTCTCACATGGTGATTTAAACCTGTAAATCATGAAGCATTTAAGTTTCTGTCTTTTATTCTGTTCTGTAAATCGTCCTACAGAAGTTACAGATACTTTTTATTCTGAGGATGTGTGCTTGGCATCACATGGATTCTTACCTGCCATGTGTGCCTAGCCTCAAACGACCTCAGCAGTTAGGCATTTGGTCATTTCACTTGAACTGGTTTGAGCCCCTGCTGTATTTGCTGTTGATAATGTACACATACTGGAGTTTGTCAGTCATGCTAATGGAGCTTATGCAAATTGCCTAATGAGTAAGATCTATCCTAACTGCATACTGACTTTGACTGTTTGCCAGATGCAAGTGGCGGTAAGAATTCTGGAACTGGAAGGGATGGTGGAAACAACCAAACTGCAGAGAAGGGCGCTGGTTGTTTGTTGCCAGCGTCATATGACAAATCTAAAGAAACAACTCATGCAGCCAGGTATAACTATTTACAAGTGTATTGTGCTTTTGTTTATATTTTTTTGGGGGTTTATGGGTTTTGATATGAAATTTGTTTGATTGCCTTGCAGCTCAACTGATGTAGTGGCTAATGGTTCCTCCACTGTAACTTCTGAAAGCCAGTGTACGGTGAATTCAACTAGTTCACCTGCAGGAGGTGGTGCAAATCCTGAAGTGATTTCTCCAACTATTGGTGCTGATAAGTTGAGAAATACAATGTCTCTGCTTCAAGCTGATAACACCCTCACTGTAGGATTAGAAATTGAGGAAACATGTGGGGTGCCTATGACAAGCTCCAGTAACTCCTTAGTGCCTGTGACTCCAGCTTCTTCAGCTACAGTCTGTTTCTCACCATCAGATCCTGTACTAGTGCCATCTAATGATTTGCGGCTCCCTGGTGCAGTTGGTGCAATTAAACGTGAGGTGGGAAGTCATCGAACTGTTGGTGAGTCAACCACGGTCGTTCCTACTGAGAAATCAGGTCAGGGCTTTGGTTATGCAATGAAAGATTTGCCAATTTTGATTAGTGATTTACTGGGATTTTTTCTTTCGAACATCTGATTACAGCTCTTGATATTGATGCCCCCTTCCTGCAACGGAAGATATCAAGTAAATCTCATGGAGTTGGGAAAAGTCAGCTCAGTGAGACTTCACCACCCTCATCCACATCAGGGAATTCTGGCTCTTCTGGTAGCAGACCTTCATCAAACTATAGTAATAGAGCACAACAGATTGTGGGCTCTCAGAGAGGTATGTGGATTGGCTTTGTATCAATGCTTCTTTATCTTCTGAAACTACTACATTATTGATGAACATATACCCCATATTTTTATTTTTACTATGATTTTGACACCCATCCAGTTTTCCTAAAAAATCTGTTGGTATTTAATAGTTTGTTTACTTCAGGCTAAAATTTAAATAAGATGTTGAAACTTTCTGGGTATAGGGACATGGAGTTTCATATCCTTGATCATGATCCCCGTTGTAATTGTTTGTTTCTTTTCCCTAGTTGCTGACTTAGGTACTTTGTTTCCTGATAGAAGCTAAAATCTTAACGTAATATGGTTTTCTGAACTGTATTCTGATAGTGAAGAATTTTTATGTTAGCAAATAAAATATTTGATCTTTTGAATTTGGACATGGGATCTTGAACTAGGCTGTCCTTGTATATATATATTTTTTGTAAGCTATTTCCAATAGTGCTAGGAAAAGTTTTGAGCCTGTGACATATGCTTCAGGATGCAAGTTGATGCAGCTAGCGTATAAAAGATGTTTGGGAGGGAGGTATCCCACCTATGGTTTCTTATTTACCTAATAGTAGTGATCTGATTGGTTGCTTGCGCTCTAAATGTTTACTGGTCCATCTGTTTATTGACAGCTGGCCCCAACAAGGAATGGAAGCCCAAGCCAACAGGATGTAATTTGCCTCAAGGGAGTGGAACTGTTGGCTCATCTGATCTGCCTAATAATCCTGTTGAAGGGAGTGGAAACTCACAGACCGCAGCAGGTGTCCTTGACTCAGAAGACTCGACTTATAAGCTGCAAAAGAAGCTGGAGGTGTTGCATCTCCCACCACGTCAACATGTTATTATTCCAAACCACATCCATGTTCCTGAATCTGAAAGAACAAAGTTGAGTTTCGGAAGTTTTGATGGGACTTTTGAAATAACATCTAGTGCTATAAGTGCACCAGCGAGTGACAGGAGCTCTTCACCTAAATCTGAAACTTCCTACATTACGGAAGAAAATGCGGAGGAGCAGGCAACAAGGTCAGTGCTGATGTGTTTTACTCTAACATCGCTAGTCTTAGATGTAATGCTTGGTATAGTAGTAACACCCTAGAGAATGGGATAGTATTATACCTTTCTAATTATGGTGGCAAATTTAGGACCTGGGGGAGAATATTTCTTTGACAACGGCATAATTTACTTATAAGCAATTGAATTTTTCAAAAGTTTATTAAGGGAAATGCATTCAATTTTATAAATTTTTAATGATCTTCATGATTTAATTTAGGGAAATACAATACCAGTTTGGAAAAGAATTCAGTGTTAAAAAATTCACAGGTTCTTGATTTTGAGAGAAGCTATCTTCTTTTACTCTGAATAAAGATAATTTTCTTGTACTCTCCTTCCTTCTCAATATTTTCTGTTTCTAAGAATTATATAAGGCATATTTTCAGGTTATTAAGACTTTACTGTTTTTAAGTTTAATTGGACAGATACTTTTCTTATAACTAGTTAGACGTCTGTGTGTTTGTGTGTAGATAATATCAGTTTATAGGGTTTTGAAAAATAGAATTTATTAGAACCATAAATTTTAGGATAAATTGCATTGAGATCCTCTGCGGTTTCATTATTTTCCAGAAACTATCTTCTAGTTAAAATTTAACTTTAGATTTTCATATGGTTTTATAATTAGCATAGCATACACTTTTTGTCAATATTTTACCATATAATTTTTAACAAGCTGTCATTGTAATGTTGAAATTCAAAGTGTTTCCCTATCATTATGTAATTTTTTTTTCTGTAAAACATGTAAATTTTAACTTTACTTACTGATAATATTTACAGAAAGGTATACTTTTCTAATTTCAAAACAAAAAGGACATTAGAGGCTGGATTTGAACCGCAGGGGATCTTTGTGAAATTAATCTTTTTGGTTAGTTTTCTAGAAAGTTTATATTTGTTTCCTTTCTTACTCATTTTGAGTTTATTAGTTTTCATATTTAATCAGTTTTTTTTTTCTATTTTACTCTATTAGAGTATTTTAACTCTCCTTTTTTTTTTTGTTTAGTTGAATTAATAGGTTTATCAATGAAACTTGTTTACCTGTTTTTGATTAACATTAACATGTGTCGTTCGTAGAGATAAGTGGATAAATTAAATAAATCTTCATGACAGATTTATTAAGATATATCCACAATAACTTGGTTCCGTAGTCAGTAAATCTCTTTCCCCCAACTTCTAGTTTACACATGTGGCTATCAATAGAAATAAGAATCTGTTCCTAATCTTTCCAACTAGGAGTTATATACCATCAATAGAAATAAGAATCTGTTCCTAATCCTTCCAACTAGGAGTTATATACCAAACACTTGTGAAGATGTCAATGTGTTCAAGCAGGATCTTTCCATTACTGTTGGATTTAATATGTTATTCTCTTTTATATATGTTCCATAGTCCAAGATATCTGTGAATAATTTGCTGAGAAGTCCTAGGTCTTTAAGGTGTAGAATATTAAGTTTTTGACCTGCAACAGTTGATCATGTTAGTCAGGATGTTGCTGACTTGTCTCTTATCTATTTTATACTTGACTGTACTATCATAATGCTCTGTTTATCTATTTTGAGTCAACAGACAAAGTGCACTGATGACTGCAGAGGAGGGAGCATATCCAAATCATCCTCACTCACCTTCCCATGCACCTGAAAATTTTTCTGTTGAGAGTGATGTCCCATCCAATACAGTATCAGATTACAACGAGGCCAAGCCAGAAACTGCACTATTTTCTGGAGGGCATCAATACTCAGTGGTTCAGACTTCTCCAAACTACAGCTTTGGTTTGGTGCCTCCAATGTTAGGTAGTCAGATTGCACCATTTGAAAACTCAGAATCTCAAATGCGTGAAGTTTCTCGCCTTCCTAACTTTGTAGTAAGCCTTCAAAACTTAAATCCATTATATAATGTCTCAGATGTTACACATTTACCTTTTTGTTGTTGGAGAGGAAATTAGAAAATAGAATGACTTACTATTAACTATGCTTTCAAACATCTCTTTGTAATGGTCGGACAACAAGCTAATATCAACAATCTAAAATAGGATATCTGAACCATTCTGATATAGGCTAGTCAATTCTTATATAGGATAGATAATGATACGAATAAATCTCCTCAGGATTTCTGAAGATAAATTTTACTTATGGAAATAATGTAATGCTGATCAAGGAAAGCAAAATAAATAGGGGAAATAGTATAATTAAGTTTATCAGATAGCTGCAATTGCAAATTCTAGAAGCTGTGTTCTTTATTGCGATTGAAAATTTCTTGGACTTGCATAGGTATGAATGACTTGACAAAGTAATGTTGCAGTAACAAGATGTGTTTTGTTTTCAGACCTAAAACCAAATGATGGTTATCATGTTACCCATTTCTTTGTCTAGGTCCAGCAACCATTTGATCCTGCAAGTTATTATGCTCAATTTTATCGTTCTGGTGCTGATACTGATGGTCGTGTTTCTCCCTTTCCTTCACCTGGAATTGCTCCAAAATACAATGGGAATGTCGCTGTATTACCTCCACAAACTGCCCAGTCTCCCCAAGAGGTTTCACTAGTATTCATCTTTCTTTTATTTAATCATTGAGGGATTGAAATTTCATTTTTTTGCTTTCTTGGGAAACAATTCTTTATTGATTGGATACTCAAAATTTTATGAAACATACTTGCAGTTTCCTCAGAACTGTTGCTGTGCTTGTCTACTTATCAATCATCAACTCCAGTTGTGTAAATGGTTTGCTGTCAACAATATCACAGTTTTCCAAATACGAGATTTTGTTGTTACTTTTATCTTATAAAAGGAATAATTAATGTATTCTTGCTTTTGGTGTAGTAATGACTTAAGGTTGTTTTTTTAAGTCACCATCATGTGGATATCAGTTAGACTAAATAGATATTAGTGTTGCGATTTTGTGGTCCATATACTCTCTCGTTTGCTTTTGGCCTCCTACGTTTTCAAATGCTTTCACCGAGCCCTCCCTTTAAATTTGATTTTTGGGGAGAATGAGGTAGAGATTCCATGATTAGAAGGTCCTTGTCTATGCCAAACAAACCTGGTAAATTGTTCCAAACTAAACTTTGGGCCTTCACATTTTGTTTTAATAAAGGGTGTATGTTAACGTTGTTATATGAAAGAAATCAAGTTTTCCACGTGCAGCATTTGTACATATTGCCTTAGCTTTGACATTATCTAGATTGGTAAACATGTCCTGTCATGACCAGATCACAGTATTGCTAATATTTTGCTAGTGACTTGACACTGGTGATCTCATATGTGATTTGGATAATGCCTATGGACACACTGCAGTTCTAGGTTTTGTTGCTTTGTATTAATCCTTTTATGTTGTGAAGAAAAGCTGAAGTTCTTATAGAATTGATAACAGGCAACAGTCCTTGTGGTTGCCTAGTGCTCACCTAGAGCAGTTTTTTGTGCTGTCATATACATATTCTGCTATGGAGTCCAAGCAAATTACTTTATCTAGGATTTGAATGTGGAAATATATGCTAATATTAATACTGTGGATAACAATGAAAAGAAAAAGAGTAGATTTGAACTGAAAGAACATGGTCAAAGATTTATATTGTAATAGTAGTGCCACCATATCATAAACACCAATTATAACTAGGAAATATGACAATGACTGTTGTATGGCTATTTTGTTCATGGATTTGCCCCATGTATTTAGAGCGAAGGAATGAAATGTGTCTGTCTTTAACTGGGTCATACTCTCTGGTGCATGAATACACTCAGCTTTGCTGTTGATTGTTATGCTTATATATTATATGACATCTATTGCAGGCAGGGAATTCCTTGGTTTTGTCCACAGTAGGTCAAACTCCACTGGTGACCCAAACTGCTGGGCTCATGCAAAGTTCCATAGCCGTGACTCAGCAACCAGTCCCCGTATTCCGACCCCCAACTGGGTTGCATATATCTCATTATCCTCCAAACTACATTTCATATGGCCACTTCTTCTCCCCATTCTATGTTCCACCACCTGGCATCCACCAATTTCTAAGCAATGGTGCATTTCCTCAACAGCCTCAAGCTGGCGGTGTATATCCAGCTCCACCAACGGCTGCTGGTACAGGGGTTAAGTATTCACTACCACAATATAAACCTGGAACCAATACTGGAAATTCAACCCAATTTGGAATGCCTAGCGGTTATGGGCCTTATGGATCCTCTCCGGCTGGTTATAATCCCAGTTCTGCATCAGCGGGAGGAAACTCCACAACAAATGAGGATCTTACAGCATCCCAGTTCAAGGAAAGCAATGTCTACATGACTGGACAGCAGGTAGGCTTTTACAATGACTCTTTAAAATCTCCTTTCTCCTGAAATGTTTACTATGCTAAATTAAAGGGGATCTTTGCTTGCATAGGATTTGTTTTCTTTGACGTATTTGTTTTGCTGCTATCATCCGTGATTCCTTGATTTTTTGGCTGTTATTAATGGACATCATTAGCTCATGATGTTTGTTAAAGAAGATGCTAGGTTGTGGAAAATGCTTCAAAATAAGTTGTTGCAGCCTTTTGATTTATTTTTGGTTATCACTGCTTATAAGTCTACGTTTTGCAATCAGCATTTTAGTTGACTGATATGATGCTAATAGTTAGTTGAAGTAGTGATTTGAATGGATTTGTTTTGCATGTATGGTTTTTAGATTTTCAAATTCATGGAGATACGGTATAATGAGCATGGAGTCCATGCTTAATATTCTTTGGAAAAAAAAAAGGAACTACTCTAGCAGAGTTCTTTTATTTCATCAAGTATTCTGTTGCTTTGTTGTTTTACTTATGCATCTAGAAATTTAGAAGCTTTCGTTTCATATTGTGGGTATATGTCAACACAGTTGAAGATTGATGGATTTTATCACCCAGATACCAGCACAACATGCTTCTTATGCTTGGTCACTACTGGTCAGACAAAAATACGTAGACTTGCAGTTTTAGAGATTTTCCAACTGTTTTCAAGAAAATTTGCATAGTGATTGGCCATTCAGTCTTGTTTTCCCATTAACTTCTGTGATTTGTTTTGGTATTTTGTTTCTGCAACCAATTTTCATAAAAAATGTTAGAATAATATTTGAGCCATGTTGTGGGCCTCACCCACAACATTTTAGGTTCCATGGTTGCTCTAAATTTCAAGCAATGCAGCCCTTGTTCATGGTGGCTTGGGGATTTTTTGTGATTAGCCTGGACTTGCTTATGGTGAATTGGAGATCTGTTGTGATTTGGCCAGACTTGGTGTATAGCACACTTTAGAATAATTACTGGAACCATTTTCTGCGTGATAGCTTAAATATTTTCTTTGAAAGGTTTGTTAATAAAAAGTAAGTCAAGTTAGCGTTTAACTCTGAACGCAAGTTTATTACTTTAAGTTACCAGTAAAAAGACAGTAATATTGATCCTCAAGAGTGCTAAATTCACTTTCCCGCAGAGCGAGGGTTCAGCTGTATGGATAGCTGCTGCTGGCCGAGATATGTCCAACTTGCCCACTAGTTCTTTCTACAACCTTCCTCCTCAGGGTCAGCATGTGGCTTTTACCCCAACACAGAGTGGCCATGGCACCTTTGCCAGTATCTACCACCCAGCAGCAACGGCATCAGCAGCAGTCCATCCACTCCTGCAACAGACTCAAGCAATGGCTGGAGCAGTTGATATGGTTGGACCTGCTTCTAATCTCTACCAGCAGCCTCAGCATCAACAGGTCAACTGGCCAAGTAATTATTGAGGTTATGGTTGAAGATTGCTCCTTTCTAATCTAGAGAAAGAGTCCAATCTTGGGACATTTTTTGGGAACTTGAAGAAGTTTGGAAGGAAAGAACTGCAAGAAAATATGGCACTGACCGCCGGATTTGAGTGTATAAATTTAGAAAGGAGGCTGGAAACTTTTGCCAACAGTATCTTCAACTTGCTTGGGTTGAGGGCATAAATGGTGCAGTTTGCCTGTAACTGATATCAACAAAATTTAAGTTAGCTTGATGTAGGCATGTGCAGGTCTTTCTCTTGCTGTTGCCATATGGTGTTACCATTTTTCCATTTCATGTCTCTAGCCTTTTTCCCATTTTTAAAGTCCATTAAACTCATAGGTTTTTGTTGTTAATTGGTGAGAATCTTTTCCATTATTTTCTCTTAAGGTTTTATAGGGCTCTGAAAGGTAAGACAGGTTGGTTGAGATTTTACCAGTTCATTTCTTTTTTTCTTTCCGCTGTCTTACCTGTAAAGTGAAGTTTTGATAGTAAGAAAGCATGTACTGAACTGTTGTAATTGGTATAAGCAAGAGCGAAAGATTTCAATTGTTCCAAGTTGACTGATAAATGGCAGTTCATTGTTGGTGTTTAATTGTACCATAGATGCTTCAAGGCACTCATTTTGGAGTGACAACCCAAGCAGGTGCTCAATACATCTGAAATCGAACTTGATTGTCTCATTTTTGTCTTGGTAAAACACACAGCAAGCAGAAACATATATCCGGAAGTGATCAATCCTACCCGATAAAAGATGATCCAGGTTATCACTTATCAGACATGAAATAACTGCCTATATCATTGTGTAGTGCATCAATTACCAATTAGCTGAAAGGCAACTGAGGATAATTTTACTTTGACAAGGTAACCGGCTGCTTATGAACTGAGATAAACAACAATTGCTCTGTTGAGGTCTTTCAGGATGCTCGTCAAACATTGTTGTACAACTTCATAACTTATGCTTGTGATGCTGATGATAAGTTTAAAGTTAACAGAGAAACCATTTCTATGATGTACATGTGGGTCTCAATCTGGTAAGAAACAAGCATAAGCTTGTTATGCGAAATAGTTAATGAAAAGTAGAACATGGGGAAACAACGCAGAAGGCTAATTCATGTGACAAAACTTCATGTGTAAGTATGAAGTGGCAGATATTTTGAAAGTATTGATACCACTTTATGAGTCATCGATGAGATCATTAAACCCCTTTGTTTTGTTCTTTCTGAGTACCAGTCATTGCTCTCACCCCAAAGATCCTTGTGCTCATCAAGAAAATAAGTTGTATTCTTGTCTTTTAAAGGATCAAAAAAGCAATGTTTTAAAAACTGGACTGGTGATTGAACCGGAGAAGCAACTGATTCAAGGGTCAATGGTTTAACCGGAATTCATCCGTGGTCGAAC